>RJWM01015678.1:6601-47400 GCA_004363535.1 Dasyprocta punctata | reverse complement strand
GAACTCACAACCTCGCGCCTGCCAGGGCAGGCGCTTAAGGCACTGAGCCAAACTCCCGGCCCTGGTTTTTTGAGGCAGGGTCGCATTATGTAGCTCAGGCCGGCCTTGCACTCGCGTTGTAGCCCAAGCCGGCCTCGAACTCACAACGCTCCGCCTACCTCAGCCTCCCGAGTGCTGGGATTAAAGGCATGCGCCACCAAGCCCGGCTAGAAGGATTTCAATACATATGAGAAACAAAATTGTTTGTAGCTGGCTTTTAGATTTTTTATTTCACAAATTTAGAGAAGTGCCTTAAGAATATGTTTCTCTCATTCTGAACTGAGATCAAAGGTTTCAGTCTGTGGCCATTTCACACATGAAGATATGAGTTAGTTCATTACCTGAGTTGACTGTTCCTAACTAACGTACACATTGATTGTAACAGTTATTGCTAGGAATTACAGTGAATCAGTTTCTTGAGGAAACTGATTCCTTGAAAGTACAGATCTAAGACCAACAGTCAATGTTAAGTGAACCAAGTGGTAAAGGACAGTTGATTCTGTTGACTTTTTGGGTCCTACCCACTACAATTCTAAACACATCATATTTGAATACTATATTTATGGTAACTAATGCTGACTGGGAAAGTTAAGTTGGAAATTAAAGAATAAGGCAGTATCTGATTATCTGAAATTCCATAGCATAGCCAAAAAGAAAAAAAGAAAGGATAAACTCTAGATTTTTTTAAACTAGCCTTGCCTAAATTTATAACTGAATTTGGGATAATAATTGTCAGTTGCAGTGGATAGAGAAAAGCTTGAGAGGGTCAGGAGATGTTTGGCATGGATGCTTTAAACACACAAATCACAGAAGTAGCTATCACCTCTTGTTATAAAGATGAAGGAGGAGGTTATAGAATATTTTAAAATCAGATGGGTTGAAGAAAAAGTGGGATGAAAGTTCCAGTCACACTTGTAACTACAAATAAGTGGGTCCTGGTTCATTTGTTTGTCAGATAATCAATTTCTTGTGCTTTCCATCTTTAACACTAAAAGATTTATTACTATCTTCCATAAGACCATTTGCTTGATTTGCAGCTTTGTAAAAAGAACTTTACAACAGGAATATGCTCATCACCAGAAATTATATGTTAGGTTGCTTGAAAAAAATCATTTGTTCATGTATTTTAATAAATATGTTAGGTAGAAGAAACTGACTTTGCTCGTTGGCAACCCAGTCACATTATCCACTTTGATTCTGTTTTATTTAAACACATTATTTTCTTAACAATTGAAAAAATTTCCTGAAAGTGATTTTTTTTTTGCATAAAGTCTATGAAGATAGAAGTAAAATAAGTGACTTTAACTGAATAAGTATAATAGTCAATACAGACTCCTGAACTTCTAAGTAGTTATTGACCATCTTGGGGTTCCTGGGACTTTAATTTGGACCCATCATCTTCAAGGTACTGAAACAGTGAAAATCTTTCTTCTTTTGAAGGAGAAGACACTGCATATTTGAGAGATGAAATGCTAGCTCATTAGTCCATCCATCCATCCATCCATCCATCCATCCATCCATCCACATATCACTTCGTATGATTCATTTCACTTGGAAATATTTCTTGTTCGCTCAAATAGCACAGACCAGCAATAGTAATGTCTAACAACGAGTGTGTTTTACCTGCCAGGAACAAAGCAAAAAAGCTCCTTTCTCTCTCTTTCTGTTTCTCTCTCCTTTTCTCTCTCTTTCTCCCTACCCCTCTCTATATATGTATATCTCTCTCTGTGTGTGTGTGTGTGTGTGTGTGTGTGTATCATCTGCACAAAACCCTATGAGGTGGGTAAGATAATTAACCCTATTTTATAAACGGGGAAACTGAGACACCGAGACACTATAAGGTCACTTGCCCAAGGCTACACACTTCATTGATGTGGCTCCAGAGTCCACTCCTATAATTACATAGCCAGTCCACCTGAGAGCAAAACTAAAGCATATCATCATCACTGCAAATGTTGCCACTTCTAAATGTAGATCTTGTAAACAGAACTGTTAGGCAACAATCTTCACTTGCCACTGTTTGTAACAGCAAACAACATTTTAACCTGAAAAACCACACTCTAGTTTTGCTCTACTTATCTTGAACGATCTTCAAATAACATCGCTGTGGTTAGAGTTCATTTTAAAAATATGATCTATTGACTTGTACATGGATATCTGGAGCAAAAAATAACAGGATAAATGTGATAGTCCCTGAGTCTTCAAGGGTTCTTTCCCCTTCCCTCCCTTTCTCCTTCCCTTACTCATTTCTTCCCTCTCTCCCTTCCTTCCTTCCTTCCTTCCTTCCTTCCTTCCTTCCTTCCTTCCTTCCTTCCTTCCTTCCTTCCTTCTTCTCTTCCTTTTTGTCTGCAAAAATGAGAATGGAGTACCTCACTGGAAAGTGATCCTCTTTTATTTTAAATATCAGAACTTAGGCTTTCCAAGTTATCAACGTAACTCTTCTTGATTCACTGTCATATGAATGAGTCCTGATTGCAGAAGTTTCCTGCGCTCTCATTTGATTCTTCAGTGCAGGGACAGAGAAATGTGAAGGGTAAACAGCACAGGAGCTGGGGAAGCTGACAGGGGCAGAGTTCAGGGAAGCTTTCTGGAAATGAGTTAACAACGCGCGGGAGTGTCAGGTGCTACTGGCACAAGGTGACCGGTATCCTGGAGGACGGCAGGTGGCTGGTTTTCAGCTAGAGAGGACTTGCATGGCAGGGAAGATTTAAGGTGTTTGCAGAAGTGGTTTTAGTGATGAATATGTCAAAATGCTCCTGGAATATCATGGGCAGGGGCCTGAGTGAGACGTTTGACATCTGGCCATGCTTGAGATAGTCCTGCACAAAGAGAGATTGTTCCGTCTAACTTGGCAATGATACTTCAGTTGAGGTAGCCTGCAAGTTGCCCTAAATGAGGGCAGAAGATAACTTTAAAAAGTTCTGTGGTCTCCAGCTTTCTCTGAGAGTTGGGCATCTCTTTAGGAGTAGATCTGTAATATGATTTCTTTTCTCAGGAAAAATGCTAAAGAGAATCTTCTCTGAAAATTTATCATTTTTAGTTACTGTGATCAGACTGATGATATTCCCAAATTGCCTAGACTGTGTAGAAAGTTTTCTACCCATTAGGAAAGAAAGTAACTGTGGCATCATCTATTGCTACTACTTGTTCTTGATAATAGAAAATAAATCTTATTATATTCTTGGAGATTTGGCAAGTTATTTTACTGATTAAAAATAAGACACGTTAATAGAGTATGTGCAATTAATTGTAGTCTAAAATGATAGGTCTATAGAATCTACCTTCTTCAAGATGACAAAATGACATGATATGTCTTTTAACAAAGATATATAAATATTTTTATGTCAGTATAATGTTATATGGCTCCTTAGGAGGCTATTTAGTTTGTATTGCTATTCAATTCAAATGCAAATTTCTCTGTTCCTTTGCAATCTGGCCTGCTCTTACTAACCCAATGGGGTCAGTCTACACTCTTTACAGAAGGCTCTTTGAGGAGTCATATATGTTCTTTCCACATAGACCTGCTTCCATGTCCTGGCCCAGATCTCTCTTTCATCCAGGATGCTGCCTCCTCCTCCTCTCCACAATAGCAGAATATATACGGGCATCCTCTCCTCTCCTTCCAGTTTTTAAAATGCTTGTTATCTCAAGACCCAGGTTACTCCTTCATGGGAAAATTCCCTCCATGCTTCCAGCATGGAGAAAAGTCATATTTTGAATTGCTATCATATGGTATTTTGTTGACTTATATTATTCTCTTGTCATTCATGCAGGCAAAAAGTGTCTTGCAAAACAGACAGATATGGAATTTGCTTGATAACAACAGCTGAGTTTGGTGCTCATGTTTCTCTTTCCCACAGAACCTTGTACAAGTCTCAGTGGTAGACGCCTCGTGTTGAAAAGTAATCCTAATAGCCATCATTTCTGTGTCACATTTCAGATAAAACGCCAAGGGTTTTACATGCACAGTTTAATTCTAACCATCACCCTTTGATGAGGAAAGAATGTTACACTCATTTAGCAGATGACACAGCCAGGATTAGGGGAGAGTTAAGACAAGGTAGCTAGTGAGTGGTACACATGATTTTCAGTCTCATGGTTTTCTGACCTGTGTTCTCAAACATAAATGTATTTTACTTCTGGGTGTGCTTAATGTCGTATTTTTTGTTTTCATTTTTATGAGTACATTTTTGGAGTACATGATGTTTACATTCCTTGTGGGAAGTTGGCACACATATATAACACATTTTAATTTCTTTTCTATTCTCCTTTCCCTCCCTTCACTCCTCCATCCCTTCATCTCTTGACTCCCTTTCTAATTGAGATAGACTTATTTCCCCATTTCCTATTATCTATCTGTTTTTCTTCTGTTTTTGCTCTTTTTTTTTTTTTGGCACCAGGAATCGAACTCACAATGTCATGCCTGCCAGACAGGTGCTTAAGTCACTGAGCCAAACTCCCAGCCCTAGTTTTTCAAGGCAGGGTTGCACTATGTAGCTCACGCTGGTCTTGTGCTAGCATTGTAGCCCAAGCCAGCCTCGAACTCACAACGCTCCGCCTACCTCAGCCTCCCGAGTGCTGGGATTAAAGGCGTGTGCCACCATGCCTGGCTTCTGTTTTTTGTACTTTATTAATTCTTTATGTTTCTCATATAAAATAAACTATGTGATATTTAAGCTTGTGGGTCTGGTCTGGAATATTTCATTCAACATTATAGATTCAAAGACAGACACTTCTCATAAGAGGCAAAATTGGCCAATAAATTCATAAGAAATGTTTGACATCACTGACCACTAGAAAACACAAATTAAAAAAACACTGAGATTCCATCTTAGCCCAAAAAGGATGACCATCACCAAGAAATCAAATAAAAGCAAATACTGTGGAAATAAAGGAACACTTCTATATTTTTGGTGGGAATGTAAACTAGTATAACCACTATAGAAATCAGTATGGAGATTACTTAGAAAATAAAAACTAAAAATTCCATTTGATCCAGCTATTCCCCTTCTAGTTATTTTTCCAAAACAGTTAAAAATATCACATTATGGTGATACATACTTAGTGTCTTGACAGCTGCTAGAATGTAAGAAATCAATTTCAATTAGTGTTAATACAGGTAATAAAAATCATATAATAAAGGATCAATAGTTTAGAACAAATAAATTTATGATTTAAATGTATTAAATATAAGGCTATTTAAATCATTTCTGGACAAAGAAAGAAATCTGCAAAAGATAATTTGATATCACTGAGAAATTAGGATAAATGCTTATTAGATTACTTCCATTTTATCAAAGTTAAAATGCTTTTATTTCAAACTCAGGAAGCTCTGTTGTCAAATAAAGTAGTGTAAATCAAATAGAGAGGTTTCATAATATTAAAATCTTAAAAGTGTGGGATTATAGCAGCTTGCTCCATTCAGATAGGGGACTGGTGTCAGCTTCTGCCTGCCCTAACCCTGTTGTAATGGACCTGGGACTTGCCATACTGAATGTGTATTTACCATGTTTGGCTTAGGTTTGCTTTGTTACTGTGTGGTCTGGGAACTTTAGTTCATCCTTTCTTCTGCTGGGTTGGCCCATTCTCTCTGAGTTTTGTCCTTACTTTCCCTATCTTGCATCTCTGGGTTCTGTCCATATTTTCCCTGTAAAACTAGTACCCAAACTTTTTCATGTGGTATAACTTTCACTACATACACAATGTATTATGATTGGAGTATGGTTACTCTGTCCATCAACGTGTGGCTGGTGGCCACGGTCTTGGTTAGTTTGCTTTTGCAAGAGGGATCCTATTTGTTGTGCTCTTCTATCTATGTTAGCCTCATTATGTGGCTAGAAAATAATCCATAATTTCAATGGTTCATCCACCCAGTCTTAACTATCATAAAACCCCACTTTCTATTTTAGTCCCAAGGTAGGCCCATAGCATTGATGAGGCAGGCCCAACAAATTGAGAGCTGCCTCAATTATGAATGAGCTTACTATCTTTTGGGCATTGCAGTCTGATCTCTCCAACCAAGTCTAGCTTTTGCTCTTCCTTGCTAGCCTACATTAGTAATGCCCAGCATACCCTGAGCCTGAGTCCACTCAAATTAGGACAGCTTTTGGTCATACTTACAGGAATCTTATAGTCTGAATAATTTGCAATCAGTTCTTGAATGAAAGGATGTTTCAAAAGAAGAGCAATTTCAATCAGCTCCACGTTCTTAACACCTAAGTCCTGAAATGTCTTTGTGAAATTCTTTAAGGAAAAACAAAAATGAAGTTAATTGACTTAGGATCTTACAGATATTAAGGAATAGTTTTATTTACTAAAACAATTTCCATGACTTTTCTATAACGATACATATATGATACAAAATTTCTTCAGGGCAATTCTATGAAAATATGCTTGGAATTGAGGGCAGCATACCTTTTGTACAGGGAGTGGTTGAAATATATAGTGAAAGCCTAAGTCAAAAAATATTACAATAAAAGGCACATGGCCATTAATCCCTTTTTCCTCTCTTCCAGCCCTTTCCTCAAGTTTAGGAATTTCAAAATAGTCTCTGTAGCTTCAAATATACATATCCCATTGTACTTTTGCGACTTTCTGCAGCAGTCCTGGAAGTCATGAGTATATTTACAAGTGTGATCAAAACACAGTGAATGCTGCTGCCCAGTGACATCAAACAAAGAGGTAGGCTTATAAGACCATTACGGTGTACTGCTATCCACTTTATTCATGAGATCTGGCTCCCTGTGACTTCTGGCTTTTTCCCAAAGCCCAAGTAATCGTGTAAGGTAGATATTTTTACTCAGTTCAGGACTTGGAGACAGCCATCACAGTGCAACTAAAGACACAAAAGGGGACTTCCAGAACAGCTTCAGAAAGTGGCAAGAATGATGGAGTAAGTGTGTGCAAAGAGAAAGGGAGCCTTTTAAGGGATATTAATAGCAATGTGTCTTTTGTTGTAATAAATTTTAAAGTTTTTAAATATTCATCCTATTTTTTGAGTACATATCATACAAGTTGTCCCTTTCACAAATAATCTAACCAACCTCTGCATAAATGTTCTCTATCTTTAGGTGACTGGCAAATCTGTTAGTGTCCTGTGTTTCATTTCCTCCTCGGAATACTGTGAGTAGTGTTTCCATGGAAACCTTTTCAGTGTTTGCCTTTCCAGGCACTTGTTTTTTCCTTTGTTTTCTTTCACCTCTCTCCTCTTTTGCTGCTTTTTCCTCTCTTCCAGCCTTTTCCTCAAGTTTAGGAATTTCATCAATGGGACTCATGCCAGGAGTGAAGGAGGTCTGGAAAAGTAAGTAACAAGAACATGAAATCACACAGGAGCCCATACAGATATTCAGAAAACACCTGTGCATCACACTTATCATACAATGTGATGGTGGAATTTACTACAAAGTATGGAAAATCTAGAAGAGAATATGCTAGCTATAGTGAATATCACAGTGTCGACATCTTACGACAATTTTGCTTGTAGCGTGAAGGGGCCTTAGCATGGGGTGTGTCTTATTTGTCTTTAGGTCTCTATATACTCTTGAGCTTACTACACTGCTAGATGTATCAAATCCCTCAACAAATGGACACTGGAATACATTAGTATGCATGGTTCCAGAGTGTTACACATGAATGATTTGCTTTTGAACTGATTGCAGTTGGATTTATGGCAAATTAATTTCTCAAGATTGATAGATTCTAATAGATTTAGGGATATTTCTTTGCATACTAAAGGATAGACTTACTAAAGCCTTAGAAAGCAAATGAAATATAAAAAACAATAAAAACAGTTGACATTCTTACTGTTGCTCTTTGAAACTGGGCTGATAGCCTTGAACTAAGACACTCACATTTTGAGTATGGAAAAGGATACTTTCTTAGGTATGAAAAATCTGAAAATGATTTCCATATTTTGACTTACTGATTATAGTTCTAAGAATTAATCCTGAGTAAACATGAGTGGTCACAAAGCCTTCAATATAGATGTTCATTCAATATTACAACAAAAGTAGAAAATCTATCATTTAAAAATGGGTGGTGACATATATTATATTTTGTGATAGAATCCCATCTCATTGCAATGAAAATTGTGGTTTAGAGCAATAACTAATACACAAGAAAACATTCATAGTAGATTGAGTACATTAAGAAAACACTCTGGTGGGCCAAGGCAGGAGAAATCCCAGTTTGAATTCAGCCTGGCAACTTAGTGACTTAGTGAGACCTGTCCCAAAATAAACAATGAAAAAAGGGCTGGGGTTATAGTTCAGTGCGAAGCACTTGGGTTCAATTCCCAGTACTACTAAAAACCCCCAAGAAAATGAAGTAATAAATATTCCAGGATCCTCATTTTATTATAGAATCTGTCCTTACTAATAAAAATAAAGGACACAGATATATTAAAGAGTTAATAGTGGTGGTAGAACAGATGATCTCCTTGTTTTATGCTTTTTAAACTTTACATAAAATTTGTGTGTGTGTGTGTGTGTATGTGTACTTTCTGAGGATGAGGTAATCAATATTTGATGATATCTCATAGAACAAGGGTTTTGAAACATAGTTGCCCAGATGTCAGAGAACACTTGAGTTCTGATTTTCTTTTTCCAAGGTAGGAAAAAACTGCTAATTGGAGAGAGTGAAAATTTTAATTTGGTAGGAGTATTAAGTATATAGATTACACAAGTTCTCTGCAAATAATTATGTAAATGTTGTGCGTAAAAGAAGTATGACATGACACAAAAGTAAGCCTCTGATAGTCAGCTGTTCTCATAAGGAACTTGGAGGGACAGTCAGCAGCATAATGGTGTAATGAAAAAATTTCTTTTGCTTTTGCTTCAGTTGAGGTTCTAAATCATTTGCTAAGTAGGGGATTTAATTGAATATTAAAGGAGGAGAACTCTAACAGTTGGGAATTTTGGAATTATATATTGAAACATATTTTCAATATATTTTATAATTTCTTTCCTTTGAACAATCGGAAATGACACTTGGCAGGAATGTAAAACAGGCTTCAGTGTCTCTACTTAGGAATCTTGAAAATTAGGGCATTAGCTACTCATCAATAATATCCTGGGCAATAGAATATTTAGTATAGCAAAATCAACATAGGATGTAAAACATGTTGCTGAGTGAGTGTAGAATGAATGAACAGATACCATAGGTACAGTGTGGACAAGATAAACACAAAATCTGTCAATGAAGAAATGACTGGTTGGTTAGGTAAGCAGGAAATGCCAAAACTAAATAAAGGAAAAACCTGGTCTTTCTGCATTAATTTCAATAATTACGGAGGGACTCATTTTTGAAAGGCATGATATAAGCATTACTGCATAAATGATTTTTAATCCAAAAAGTAACCATTTACCTTTTATGTTTTAGCATAAAGGACTCTTATCTTATTAATATCAGAGGCTTCTTTTACAATATTTTGCTTTTTTTGTTGTCTGGGTTTGAAACAGAATAGACTTAGTGACTGAGTGGGAGGGAGGAAAAGCATAGAAGTCCCAATCAGACCAAGAAACCATGTCAGCATTCTAGGGGCCTGAAGAAAATGTAAGAAAAGGAGGAATCTTCTCTCCAACAGATATTCTGGAAGACAGCGATTTTGAATGTGTGTGTAGGAACAAAACCAGTGATGCTCGCTTGAAAAAAAGTGATTCTGAATAAATAATTTTCGTGGCACCACAAATCCATAAGAGCCTCATCCTCTGAGCAAGGGGAATGGTGGCACTGTTGGGCACTGTCACGAGTCTAATTCTCTGATACAGGCCTTGACAATGTCTAATAGATGTAAACCTGACCATGCATTTTATCAATCAGCTCAGTTGCGCATCTCAGAAAGCAGAAGAGAAGGTCAATTCTGGAGAATAATGTGGGCAAAGCACGAAAGAGCAGAATGAAATAGAAATTTATGTCCTTTGAATCCCAACGCCTTAAACACTCCTGCTGAGATATTTTTCTTCAAGACTTTTGCAATGTGAAAGATCCAAGCTCATAATTTGCTAAATACCAGCATTATAACCCCACATGGTTTAGAAAATGAATTTTCAATGCCCTTTATTTAAAGATTTCACAGGACTAGTGCATGGCTGAAGAACACCTTACTCTTGAGCTTCTTTGAAACTACTCAAGAAGTCATGGCTTTAAACAGAAGGTGTGAGCCACCCTGAGTAAAATCAGCATGAGTAGCAGAGATAGAGTAAGGAAGAGTGAAATAAGAACACGGTGGGGAAATTTCAGTTGTTTTTACAGAAAGCAAAAGCAGAGATCTGACTGAATGATTCAGGAGTGAAAATGCATAGTTGGAGGTGCTATTACTGGGATGATATTTATGACCTCCTGAGAGAAAGTTGCCCAGGAAACTAGAACACAGTTGGAAAGGGCTCAGAAATTGAGCAGCATCATTAGAGACAAGATGGTGAAGACCAAGGGTGAGCAAGAATGAAGGAAGTAGATGGCTCTTGGGTTTCAAAAGCCTCTAGGGTTCATGGCAAGTCAAGAAGAGGTCCCAGAGTCTGTGAGAGGGACAAACAAGACATACCTTGTCTCACTTAATGCCCACATTTGGTCTCTCTTGTGTTATTCAGTTCCTGTACTGTGTCCTTAGATTTTAAAAGACCTCTTGAAAGCAGTACTCAAGGGGAGCTGCTTCCTAGGTGGGAGTACTGAACTTTCTAAGGCAAATGAGAGTTCAGGATTATCAGGGATGCTGCCTCCTCTGGTACCCAGCCTCCATCCACTAAGGTGGATGTTTGCTGCTATGGTAACTTCCTTAGCACAGCTTCCTTTTCCCTGGTCTTTTCCAGATGTTCCAAGCAGCATCCTGGATCCTGTTACTGTCTTTGCCTGCCTAGAATGTTTGCCTTCTTCCTCTCTACCTTGGAGACTAGACTCTCCCTCTTTCCCTCCCACCCGCCTTTCCCAGCACTGTTTGAAAGCATTGATTGAGTACTTGCCATTTGAACTACTTTTGCACATTGATCCACACTCAAGGTAGAAATATTTTAGCAGTAGGTGTCAGTGGATAAGCAAAACCCTGCCTGAATTACTAGATCTCTCTACCTCCCACCAGCGCCCACCACAAACTGTTCTCAAGAGAGCAGGCAGAGAGAGCCTGAAATGTTTTAAGTCAGATGATTGTGCTCATGCTCTTCTTGTAACTTAACATCTGGTGCAGAGTGGAGTTGAAGCTAAGGTCTCCACAAGACCTTCACAAGTCCCACAAGGTCTTTGCCCCCTTAATCTTTTTCCTTGCTAATACCCTCCAGACCTCTCCTGATCAGTTATCCTGTTCAACTCTTCATTCATTGGAAAGCATCAGAAATAGTCCCTTATTGGGACTTTTCCATTCACTTTTGCTCCCCCTTAAAATGTCCTAGTGCTCTGCCACTGCTTTCAAACCTGCTTCTGCACTGCACAAAGAATCCTTCTCACACTGCCTACTACAACTCCTGTATTTTTCCCACCTCTTTTTTTTATTATGATATGTTTATAATATATCATAGATGCATTCATTTTGGGAGATTGGCATATGAGCAAAGCACATCTTGTCATTTTTAATCATAACTATTATTTCTTTTCAATCACTACGTGATGTCATCCATATTTTATTTATCTTATTGCTTGTCCTTCTTCTGCCTGTAGTGATTTTTGGTCCACTGCTGTACCTTCAGTGTATTAGTTACTTTTCTCATTGCTAAGACAAAGTATCTGACACCCAAAGTTAAAGGAAGAAAGGTTCATTTGGCTCGCAGTTTGTAGATGTTTCAGTCCATAATCAGCTGGTTTCAAGGCAGGGTGGCAAGGCAGACAGGGATTGCTGAGGAAAAACAGTTCATGATGGGAAGAAGGTAGCAAAACAATCAAGAGAGGCACCTTAACAGCATCTTTCTGCCCCTTGTATTTTATACAGTATACTCAGGTTAGGTAGTCTAAATCCTAATGTCGTTGATCCTAGCATTGCACCATGAATCAGTCTCAGCATCTCACACTCTAGATCCAGCCACCTCTGAAAAAGCCCCACCCGTGACTGCATGAGGCTTTGGGGGGATATCTAGACATAAGCCATAACACTCAGGTCATGAGTGGTCCTCAGCACACACAAGTGTACAATGACTGTTTCTGGAAACAATGACCATGTGCTCATGACGGTGTTCTACGCTGCCAGAGAAGTTGCGAATATAATTGGGGCCCAAGCAAGGGAGTACTCAGTGTTGTTCCAGGAAGTACAAGAATGATGTGGCAGTTGTTAATGATCACAAGAAGCCTTGGGTGATAGGGAGGGCTGGGACATTTTAAGGTGAGGAGAAGGGTGTTCCAGGCAGAGGGCACAGTGAGAACTAAGGCAAAGAGGTGGGAAAGAAGAAGGCACAAGTGTCTTTTGTCACGGCAAGGATCCATGTGAATCTGGTCTTGTGTGTTCTCTTGCTGTGGGGTACATTATTCTTTGATTCTTTACAGCATGGGTAGGGAAAATTAGATATCTCCTCAAAAAAGCAAATATGCTTTCTTCAATATCCTTCACAGATCACAGGGTTACCCAAAGAGCATGATTTATAGAGTCAATTAATGAACTGATTAATCTACTCAGTGCAATGTTTAACTGAGCTCTGTGGTAGGTATTTCCCTAATTTCATGGAGTTCAAAACAAGACAAGTGTCCCCACTAAACTCTACATCCTCGAAATGCTAAGCATTAGTTAGGAAGCTGAACTTGTGTGAGGACAAATACATAAGGGTAAGCACAGTGCCCCCTCTGGGAACATACTAGGGGCGATGAGACTTGACATAATCTGAAGTCAGAGAAGGTCTCATTGCGGACACTTTTTTTAATGTAGCATTGAACACAGAGTTTTCACACTGAGCTATATCCCCAGATAATTTAATTTAATTTATTTTCTTTTATTAATTTTAAGACAAGGTTTTACTAAGTTGTTAAGTTACATGGACTTGAACTTCTGAACTTCCTACCTCAGCCTCCTAGAATGCTGGGATTATAGACAAGTGCCACCATGCCTGACTATGAGCACATATATTTTATTGAGACCTCAGGGTGGGCTGTGATCCAGGTTTAGATCATAGTTCTAGAGTTAGGTAGGGAGTCTTGATCTATAGGGGAATATGGAAACCTCCCTGGAAAAGTGGCAAATGCTCTCCCTATGAACATAGACCATACCTAATCCTAGTTATTTGGAAACATTTTTAATTGGCTCCCTACTGTCTAAGAGGGAGCACCCCTTGCTGAACTTTTTACCCTTACATGTTTAAAGAGGATCGATAGCACACTAGTATGAAGAGCCTCAAGATTTCATGTTACAGATATCTCTTTGGTTTCCCTCTAGTGAAAGGATAAGAAGATGCTTCTTTCCATGACCATGGGGTCAAACTTCAGTATCACATTTTAGAGAACTCAGCACCCACAAGTGAATGCTGCCAAGAAATATTCCCTTTCTGATGACTTCTGTTTCACGAAAGTATATGAAAAGGAAAGACATATGGCTGGGGCATCTGAGGTGTCTCAATTATATAGCAGCCTTCTCCTCTTTCTGTCCACAAAGAGAACAAAAACAAACATCCTATCAGGAGGGCCACAGTTCTGCCTCTTAAAGAACAAGAGAAGAATCAAAAGCCATGCAAAGTGCAAAGGGGCATCATAGAATACGTTACTTGGTACCCTATCTAAAAGGGTAAGCTCTTCCACCTGAAAAACCAGGGAATGCTCATTGCTTAGAAATCTGGAGGGAATGGCAGTGGTTTCTTAGTTTCCAAACTTCTTTGTCCTTGGATGCAAGTGACACAGAGTCCTTGTGGATTTCTGGTAGCTGGGCTTTTGCCTGAAATACTATCAAGAGTCACATTTGTGTGGGATGTATCTCTGGCCTGAGGCTATTTCAGATAAAATTTGCACACAGTAAGACAGACTGGTTTGATATCTACCTCTGCTTGATTTATCAAACCAACACTTTATGCCACATAAAGCCTGTCCTTTCCAGAGCAAATTTTGATTCCACCTAAGTCTTTAACAGAATTTGATTTTACTACAAAATGTGTAATAGCCTGGTATGGTGGCAAATGCTTAGTATTCAGCACTGTGGGAGCCTAAGGTAGAAGGATTGTAAATTCAAGTCCAGCCTGGGGAACTTAGTGACTTAACAAGGCTCTTGTCTGAAAAACAAAATAAACAAACAAAAAAGAAAACACCAAGCAGGGCATGTAGTTTAGTGGGAAGACCCTGGGTTTATTCTCCAACAGAGCAAAAGTGTTTTTCAGAATTTGGGTTTCTAGTTTATAATGCATTTGAATAAGGCTTTGCATATATAACATTGTGAGCACCTTGTTAGGCACTTGGGGAAAAACAAAACAAAAAACAACATAATCACTGTTGTCAGGAGGTTTGGAATTCCTGGCATACTTCTTGATAACACCGTGTTTATACATTTCTGGAATGCCATTACCTTTTCTGAAGCCAGCATAGATGTTTCAGTTTGTCTGAAGATATGGGTTCCAACAGCCAGACTGAGAGCCCTGTAGACACCTTCTACCATGTCCGGGTGGCATGCAAAATACAGCAGCATCTGAGTGTAGTCAAGCTGGGGTGGTTCCTTGTCACAGTCAGCAAACAGCATGAAGAAGAACTGTTACACGAGGAGAGAAAATGAGTGCACTCTAGGAGTTAATGAACAGAAAAGGCAATGAAAAATTCCTCCGGGAGCTTTGAGTAAAGTTACCTTCAGTTAACTGAAGAGTATGATAGGTAAAAAACCAGAAAAATAGAACACAAATTATAATCTAAAAGAAAATTGTGTGTTTGTCAATGGTACTAAGATATTTAAGAAATAAGGAACTAATTAAGGGTAGTGGGAATGAATATTAAATAGGGGAAGGAGGCTATAAGAGCTGGGACCCACTATCTGTCTTCTGCCTCATCCAGAAAAACTGGGTCCTGACATTAAACATTAGACTTCTGGCCAAGTCCTCTCTAGGCCCAAAAGGAAGGAAAGGAATGATGCCCAAAGCTGCTGAGACTCCTACCATTAAAATCTTTAAGCTGGCTCATCTGCTCTGAACTTCTTACTCAACTGTTGACTTCCTCCAATGTGGATTTACCTCCAGGGAGAGAGTGTGTTAAATACCAGCAGATATCTTTCTGAATGACTAAGCTGACAGTCACATGGTGTCTTATGAATCTGACAGCAAGACAGCGTTCAGGAGGCTTTTATCCTCTAGAGTCCTACAAAGTGAGGCCCAACCCCTGTGATACACAGGATACATCTAGATATTTACACAGCCCTATTTGGGGAGAGTGCTGGTTTTCTTGATCATCTCTTCTCAAAGGTGTGTTTAATGACCCAGTGAATATTTCCATGATGAACATTTTGACTAAGAAGATGGTTCTCAAGCTGCGTAATGTTCCACATATCTAGAAGCTAGCTAGTGCTGCTGCCCTTGTGAAACTCCTAAATGCAGAGTATCTCCACGTTGTTATTCTTTGTCACCAACAATTCTTACAGCTATGAACAAATCTAATGAGAAGTACATGAAGATAACAGTTGGAAAACTAATTTCTGATATTTGACATTAAAAATGACAGTTGAGACACTTACAAATACTCTCTGACAATAAGGGATTCCTTGACTGTTTTTAGGAGTCACAGCCCAGCTGCTGGGTTCCTTCAGGATATTGCATTTTCATCTTTCCATTTGTCCTTGAGTTATTTTGGAAATATTCAGTAGGATGGGATATAAAAGGGGAGCCAATAGCTATGGCATTGATCGGGAGTAGTTAGTTCCCATTTGTTTCACAGGAGAGTTGCTTTTTAGTATTTTTCCACTGAATTTCTCTTATAAATGATATGCAGTTGAAAAGCATCATTTTCATTAACAAACTGAATATTACATATTACAAAGAATATACAAAAATGAAATAAGTTGCTATATGGATTATTTCTGTAATTGGACTATTTCTGTAATTGATATGTGGACTATTTCTGTAATTGAACAGGCTTGAATTTAAAACAATGCTTTAGACTCTAAACAAAGGTGATGCAAGCATGTTCTGAAGATCATTTAAGGTACTGTACCAGGCAGAATCCTAAGACCTTCAGGAATAACTGCCCTGTGTCCTCCCCTCATCTTAAGTGTGGGTGGGACTTGTGAATATGCTGGGAGGCTGGTTCCCATAAGTAGGTTACCTTATGGCAAAAATAAAGTGAGGGTTTTTTGTTCTGTTTTGGTTTTTTTGTGTGTGTTTTTACAGAAGTAAGAAAGGTCCAAAATTCACTGATTCTGAGTTAATTCAAAAGGAGCCTGACCTTGGGCCTGTTCTAATTGGGTTAATCTTTTAAAAAATGACCCAAGTCTTAGGGGGAAAATTTGAAGCCAGAGAGATGCTCTCTTCCTGGCCTTGATGACGGAAATTGTCATACTCTGGAGAGGCCACGTGGCTGAAAGTAAATGGTAATCCCTGGAAACCAAGGGTCCCCACACTACATCGCATAGATTTGAATTCTGTCAACAACCCATGTGGGAAACTAATCTTAGATCCAATCTTGGAATTGGCCTCAGATGAGATTGTACCATGGCTGACACCTTTATTGCAGTCTTGTAAGATCCTGAGCAGATAAGTCATTTAAACCATGCTGGACTTCTGATTTATGCAACTCTAGATAATAATTTGTACTGTTCTAAGTTACTAGCTATGTGGCATTTATCACATAGTAGCAAAACTTAATGCGAATGTATTTCTTTCTGTACAACAAATACAGGTTGAGAAGTTCAATGTGCCAGGAATGGGTTTTTCTAGATGTTTAAAATGCAGTTGTTAATAAAGAGGATAAGTTCCTAGCTTAGGGGAAGGAAGATAATAAAGAATTAATAACATAAATAAACTGCATAGTAAATATGGAAACAGGAAAGAAAAAGAAAAAGGCAAGAGTGAGGAAGAGGGAAGATTCCGGGATTGGGGGAAATGTGAACCAAGATTTGGAAGATGGAAGGGAGAGGCCAGGTAGGCAGACAGAGTCAGAGCATCGTAGGCGGACAGACCTGCTGAGGTGAGTCTCCTATGTGGAGCGAGCCTTGTGTGTCTGAGCAATGGTGAGTAGGTCAGTGTGACTGAGCAGTGAACCAGCGGAGAACAGCGGGGGTGAAATTAAAGAGGTAATAGGGACAGAACCTGCAAGGCCCAGTCAGCCACCAGCCACATAACTTTGACTTCTCCTCCGACTAAAACCCAGAGCCCAGAGCCATGGGAGGTTGTGAGCTGAAGCTGCTGTAATCTGCTCTGCGATCTGAGAAAAGACATGTGAGGAACAGGAAGATTTATGCAGAGGCTGCTGCAGCTTCCCACGTGAAGCGTTTAGGGCTTATTTCAGGTGACAGTGTTGGGGTTTGGAGGAAGTGGTCTGATCCTGGATATATTTTGAATGGCGAACTCCCGGAACTTCCTGAGGGGTTGGATATGGGTACTGGAAAAAGAGAATTGAGACTGACTCCTAGAAGTTTTTTACTTGAGCAACTGGAAGGACAGAGTTGTCATTGATTTTAAGTAAATACAGAGAAGGTGAAGGTGGCAGGACCAGACAGAGACTAAGTGCGCATTTTGGGACATGGTGTGCTGGAGATGTTTACTAGCATATGTAAGTGGAGATGTCAAATAGGCAGCTGTATTTGGAAGAGATTCGTGATTGAAATAGACATTTGGGATTCATTAGAAAATAGCTGGTATTTCAAACCAAGAGCCTGGCATTAACAAATACAAGGCAGCTGTAAGGAATGAAAAGGAGTTATACGCTGTCCCAGGGACAGGGTTTGGAGTGGAGAGTAAGACAACACTTGTGCATTTTAATACACAAAATTGATGCACCTTTTCTCAAGAAAATCTTAAGGATTTCTTGAATCTTGGGAAAGTCTCTCTTGTTGCTCAGGCATGGAAAGCTGGGAAAGTAGGACACAGCTTGTTGAGCCTTGGTCGTCACAAGGACATGAGCTGTTAGCAGATGGTGTGATTGTAACAAGAGATGTTTTAGGCTTTCATTTTTAGGTACACTTTGACCTATAATGAATGATTAGGTCTGAGGTCTATCAAGCCCAAGGTAATGACCTATTTTCCAGGAGCCCTGCAGAATATGGTTGGAAACAGGTCCTGAGTTACAAGGCATAGATGTCAAAGAAGGAGACCTGAGTATTACCCTAAACTGTAGTCCAAACCCTCCCTTCAAGATGCACTTATGTAGGGCTTACTATATGCCAATTACCATTTTAAGAGTATGACAAATATGAACTCACTTTGCACAAGAACCCAATCAGAAAGCTAAAAACAAAAACAAGGTATAGTGAGACTGAATAATGCCACAGAGACCTCAGCACTTGAAACACTGCATTCTGTGCTTGCTTAACATTTTAAGAGCATTGAGGATTATGTTTCACAGACCATCCTATCCCTGCATGCTGAAACACTGGAGGAAGCATGAAAATAGCATTCCTTTCACTATTCTGTTCCACGCATCTCTCTTTCCCTCCTTCCCGATCTCTCTCTCTCTCTCTCTCTCTCTCTCTCTCTCTCACGCACACACACACACACACACACACACACACATTTACTCATCCACCCACATTTAGCAGCCATCTTTTGTCCCATAAAAATGCTTCTTTCTCAGGCTCCATAGTCCTGTCTCTGTCTGCTACTTGTTCCTTTCCCGCATGTGACTTTCTAGCTGCAGCTGAGAGCCACATCTTTCCTCTTTGCCAAAAGGTCCTTTCCTGTTTCACTTCTGAGCAAACAACTAAAAGACTATGTTCTTGACTGACATAGTCAAGTCTGGCAAAAAGGAAAATCCCATTGAAAAGTCTGGCAAAAAGGAAAATACTTGTCACTTGGCTGCCACTTTCCAAGCTGCTAGTTTTTTTCCCAGCACTGAACAATCTGTTGATGTTATTGGCAGATGTCAGACTTATTTACAAACTCCTAGAGGCCATCTTCTAAAATCTTCGCAGGAGAATTGATTTCAGTCTTCACTTTCACATTTAAAACAACAAACAAAATATTGTCCTGTAATTACAGACTTCCTATTTCAGACTTTTTTGGCAACTCTGAACTCTGTCTCTTACCTGCTTTCCTGCTAGCATCTAGCAGATGTGCTTAAGAAATATGAGTACAGTTGAAGAGAATTGTTCATTTTGAGGTTATAAGTGGAGTTATAGTCACTTTTGTATTGCAATTTTGAACTAATGACTTCTAGAAATTGAACATTCAATACATTATACTGATGTTTAAATCTACAACTCAACTTTTCTCATATCTTACTGAGATGTGGGTATACGTTAGGTATGTTTTTGTTACATATTTTTTGTATTTTAAATATGTACACCAAAGCCACAGTGACTTTCAGGTTTTAAGACTCTGATTTCTATTGTGGCCTTAGCGATGAAGGTTACTAATAAGGCTTTTATTGGTAATGACATTGATAGTATAAGTTCTTGTGCATTACATTGGTAATATAATATATAAAAACTTGCTATGTTAGTCAAAAACAAGGAGAAATGAACAAAGATCATATATTGATAAAGTGATAGACTCTTATATTAGCTTTTAGACTTGTGAGGACATTTATATGATGGTTTTGAAATCAAGAAATGCCATGGAAATTGTGCAAGATCACAACAGGATTCTAAGATTCTGCCCCTGCCTTTTTCTCTAGAGTTCTCTAGGCTGCAGAGCATACAATTCTGCATTTGGGAATACAACAAAGGAGCTGCGGCATGAAAAGTGAAACCCTAAGCAAATTTTCCAAGTAGAAGAAACAAAGAAAATGATCAGTGTTATAATGCTAAATTTTTGATAGATATTGGTAATTACCTCTATTAGATGTTCCTGCCTATTAAATGGCAAGGGCTCAAGGGGATTTTCTGGAACTTTTATCTTTTCATCTCCTGAAAACCACAAACCAGCCTAAAAAGAAAAGGAAAATGAAAATATTCAGGCATTATGCTGAGATGTAACCATACCTGTAAAGGTGTGAGATTGAATCTGTCTTGTCCCAGTCTCTAGAGCAATGGTCTCTAAAGCAGGCTGCAGAAATCACGAGCAAGTACGATGCATGAGAAAGTACTTGAACTTGCACCTCTTTCTTTTGTCATGTTTATTTTCATACATCTGATAACATGTGTAGTACTCATACAATTTATAAATTCAAATTCACACAGTAGGGGTGCTAGGTATATTTTAACCTCTAGAACATGTGGTGAAATTTGGGGGTCACTAACCTAGATTAAGCTTGCACTGGCTACCTGTTGGAGGGATCTGTGTTGTCATAAAAGTAGCTCACATTCCACATGACCACACATGTGCTGACATGTGCTATTCAAGTTAGAAAATACTTGTTGAGTGACTTGAAAACTGAATCAAAATCTCAGTGACCTCTTCTCTCATGGAATTCCTCCCTCTTTCAGTCAATATCTGACAATATTCGTGATTATCCCCTTGATTCCCATATGTCAATGTGTCTTTCAGATTATCCTTCTTTTCTATTTCCACAGCAACCACTCTGGTATGCAGCCTCATTTTCTCTGTCATAAGCCACTAAACAACTTCAGGTTGCTTTTGTTTCCAGTCTCCTTTGACAGATTTTGTTTCAGCTTTTACTGTATAATCATATCAATCTTATCAAGACCTTGTATGTTTCATATCAGTATCTTCTCAGAGCCATTTTCTACACAGACTCTTTTGATCACATCATATTTTCTACTTCAGGTAACTTTTATCCTCCATTCCACTCAGAAAAAGCCTGCTCATCTTTCTGAACCTGGTTATGATCGTTACCTCCTCAGACAAACTCTTCTTGATCTCTCCTCTGAACTCCCATTTGACTTATTTATACTACACAGTTGGCACTTAGTCCATAAATGTGTTGGGTTAAAAGAATGTGTCTTACCAAGCTGGACAACACTTCAGACATATATCTATTGACAACCACCCCTCAGCACTGCCTCATGCTAAGAACCACTAAATTGTCTGACCCAGTTCAAGTCTTTGCTGTTTGTCTTTTACTCTTCAAGAATCAACTGTACCTAAAGAGGTAGCTAGGGTGCACTGGGTGGCTTGTGGAGGTGAATCTGAGTGTTCTTTTCATGTGGAATGAAGGAGATGCTGGCTGTATGAAAGCTTATGAGGGAGCAGAACCAGAAGCTTAATGTCCAATAAGGACTGATGCTTTAAACATGAGAGGCTTCTTTACTAACCAGGAGGAAATCCTTGTCTAGTGGCTAATTTGCAGTAGCTCAGGACCTTATGGAAGAACTGAGAGATGAGACTCATGCTTCTGGACATGAAGGAGGGCCACAGGACAGAATTATCTCTCTGCCTTAGACAACAAGGAAACTGGGCATCATATAAGAAAGAAAAGTTTCTGGATTTTAGACAATAGACCTGTCATTCCTAAGAGGAAGGAAGAAAATAAAGAGACGCCCAGTATCACCATATG
Source organism: Dasyprocta punctata (assembly GCA_004363535.1). NCBI lineage: Eukaryota > Metazoa > Chordata > Mammalia > Rodentia > Dasyproctidae > Dasyprocta > Dasyprocta punctata. The sequence goes on along the minus strand of RJWM01015678.1, from coordinate 25,884 downwards.
GTACCTGGAAGAGCATCTGAGATTGGGAGGGCTTGCTGAGTTTATACAACAAATTTTAGGGTTGAAGGAGGCTGATGTGTCTGGAATTCATAAGGCAGAGTGCTAGAATTGTGTACAGAGAGAGAGAGAGAGAGCTCTAAAGATGTTCCCAGGAGTCCCTTTGAGGTCTGCCTAATTTGTATAACATGTCTGGAGAATACCAGAGGTTAGAGAAAGACCCACCACCTCATTAATTTCCGAGACTCTTATGGGGCTGGGATTAGTTATCATTCAGCCAGATTGCTATGCCCTCCTAATACACAGAAGGTATAGTTCACAGAAAGCTATTATCTTATTAGAGGAGCTAGATGAACCCTATGCTAAAGGCTTCTCTGGACTCACCCTTGAAATTCTTCATGTAACCTTGAAATGATAAAACTGATTCCAAATAACATCACTACCTCACTGACAATACTTTAAAGGTCTACAGAGATGGTGGGGACCTAAAACCATAAAATTCACAACCAATATGAAATCCAATGAGATTAGTAGGCATGCAAAAAAGGCAGAAAATATAACCCATATCCACTAGAAACAGTAATAGAGAAATGAGAGAGATGATAAATGAACAGAGAAGGATTTTCTAAATTTAGAACAGCTATTTTGGACAATTGTTCTCCATATAATTTGAAAGGTTAAAATGCACATAATAAAAAAAGATAAGATACGAAAAAGACCCAAATTGAACTTCAGGAAATAAAAATAATAATGTCAGAAATGAAAAAAAACAGGGCATATTATCAGTAGCAGACTCAATTCTGCAGAGGAAGATACCAGTGAAATTTTTTTGTGGGGGTAGTACAGAGAATCGAATTCATGACCTCACGCTTGCCAGGTAGGCACTGTGCCTCTGAGCTATATCCCTGCTGGCAGTGAATTTGAAAGCACAACAGTGGTGATAAAAACCAGATAAATCATTGGGAAAAAATACTGGAAAAACGAATCAGTTCTCAGTGACTTGTGAGACACTGCCAAATAGTCTAATAAACAAATATACAAGTGGATTTTGAGAAGGGAAGGTGTGGAAAAATATCTGAGAAAATAATCCTCCAAATATTTTCAAGTTTAACAAAAAGCTACAAGCCCATACATTCAAGGAATCCAAGGAATCCCAAGCAGAGGAAGCATGAAGAAAATCATAGCAATGAACACAATTACCAAACTGACAAAAAGCAATAATAAAGAGGAAATTTTAGAGGATGCTAGAGGCAGAAAAAGAAACAGATAAACTCTACGCTTCCTCTCATTTCCTAATCATCAATTCCACCCTTGATTGTTTTGGTGCACAGGAATTTTCCCTGAATGTTAAATCAAAGATTAATTTGTATCAGTTTTTAAAAAATATATGATATCTTACATATTAGAAAATCATTTTAAAGTGTTTCATATACAACAAAGTCATATAACAAAGAACACATAGTTTCCTAAAAAAAAATTCAGCCATAAAAATGTTAGCAACTTGAAACATGAACCTTACTAGTAAAGGTTGAACTTTATCAGCAAGACTCAGTCAAATACAGCCTATCTGGCTGAATTATTATGTAATATCTCCCCCAAATAAGGAAATGTTCTTGGTACTCCATTGCTAAAAAATGGCCAAAGGATTTTACATTTTACTTTTTCTTAGAGAAGTGCTTTTGAATCTTAGACTATCTGACTCATTAAGCTCACAACACACATTGTCACTAGTAGAAATAAGATGATATTTCAAAACAAAAGAGTTCCATGGAAGTGTGACTGTGTATCCCACGACAGAAGGAAGCACACAAGGCTGCAGTGGGGGAACAACAAAGCATAAAAGGGCCTTAATGCTCATGACTTAGCCAAACCACATGGCCTAGACTACTTCATAAATGGGCTTTTCCCCCCATTTTACAAGTCAGGGAAATCAGCAAACTACTAAGTGTCTGCTGTGAAGTTGCAATTAGTCAAAACAAAGAATAAAAAGCAAACAAAATAGAAAACACAGCAGACAGTTCTTTTCTAATAGAAAACTTCATTTCAGCAACATAGTTATACCATTTTACTGTTCTGATGTTGTATTTTCAAAAGATCCTATACAATTTTGCCCTAGAATGTGTTTTCATTTTTTCTATGGAACAACCTTTTTATTGTTTTAGTGAGATAGCGTGTGTTGCAAATCTTTAAAAGGCAGGCAAAATCTTTAAAAGGCAAGGTCAAGACAGTCCTCCAAATAGCATCACTGTCTCATGGCTTCCGAGGAATAGAATTGAGGTTTCGGGGAATGGGCAAAGCTCAGAAATCAACTTTTCCCAAAACGTAGTATTCAAGTAAATATTTCTGAGTTTCTACTAAATGCGGTGTCCAGCTATCTCTAAGAAATTCACACTTTTGGTAAAGGAGCTTTCTGGTTTTGGCTTAACACTTGGTAAAAATGCTACCACATTTTGTTCTCTTGTTTGTACAAGAGGATGTTCACATTGATATCCTGTGTTAATTGACACATACTGTAAATAGTGATGGTTTTTACCAGTGCCCAAATTTTAAAATCTTAAACCATCTACGGAAATACTGTAAACTTTTTCTGGTTTTCTTCTTCAAGTAAAATCACCTAACAAATTGAAAGTCCAAGATAAGGATAGATTATAAACTGTTCTATTTGGAAAATAGGTATTTTGGAGCTCAGTAATTCAAACACTTATTTTGATAATCTCTAAAGAATCACCTTAGGATTCAAATTTCATTCCCTCTGGCTCAACTGCATGAGCCCAAGAAGCTTAGGGTTGTCTTTTAAAAGGCATAGCATGTATTCATTGACAAGAAAAGAGAAGCAGGAAGGAATGTGATCTTTTAATGGCGAAACACACACACTATCATCCCGTTTCAATGTCAGTGCCTTGTGAACATTTTCCTCCTTTGTTGCCTACCAGTAAAGTGAAATGGTGAGCAATAGGATGCATTCAATCAGTAGAGACAAAATTAATAATTCAGGTCCCTCTTGGCTATGGAACTTCATTCTCACTCCTTTCTTACCTAAACCTCACCTCTTACTGCTCTCTCACCTCAAAGAGGGAGACAACCCTGCCTCTTCCCCCACTGTTTTTACTAGTCCCAAGTGTTGGGTATTGGACATTTTCAAAAATGAGTCAAATTTTCATATAGTTAGTTTAATGAATAGAACCGCTTTATCATGTGTCTCTCTATCCATTAATCAATCTATCTTCTAAATACCGGTTCCTTTCTCCAACACTCTGTAATCTGGCTTCTGTGCTTACTATTCTACTAAAATTTCTTTGGAAGAAGTCAACAGCTTTATCCCACATGTAAAATGCTATTGGATTATTCATCAATTTCCTTAGGTGGTCTCATCCATTCATAACTTCAACCACCTATGTGATGGTGATTGGCAATCCTTTCTGGATCTGCCATTTGGGATTAGATATTTTCACTTTCATTTGCCACAGTTATTTCAGTCTCAACTTCTTAAAGACAACCTCACCTCTTACTGCTCTCTCACCTCAAAGAGGGAGACAACCCTGCCTCTTCCCCCACTGTTTTTACTAGTCCCAAGTGTTGGGTATTGGACAGTATCCTTATTAAAAGCTCTCCAGTTGAACTTAATGGATGGCTAAAAGTAAAAATCATTGAGCACGTGCACAGCATAGCAATTTAAGGGAAGGACAATGAAGTTTATGTGATTTCTTTCAGAACACTTAATTCTCTAACATGTTTTGGTTTTCTCAGATGCTTTCCTTGGGAATGGAAGCCAGAATTCCACTTGGAGTTTTGAGGTTGCCTGTGCTGTCTAGCCATCAGTTGCCAAAGAGAAAACCTTGGCCTGAGACCTCTATTATGGCATCAATGAATAACACACTCCTTAGATCAACAATATTCTGTATTAGTCGTCCACCAGGCTCAATAGCAACCTTCATATACTGCTCAAAATTGATGGTGCCCGTCTGTGCCTCATCCACAGCCTTGAACCTCTGCAGGGTCTCAAGGAGTTCCTCCTCCTGAGGGATGGGCCAAGGCATTGCTGCTACTAACAGGAACTTCCAGCAGTCCACGAACTCAGAATTTACCACTAATAAAGATGTTAACTCTTGCAGCTGGAAGAAAACAAGAAATGTCATTGGAATATTTATGTGGCTATCTTGAAGCTCTACCTATTCTACACTTTAAATGTTAACCACTTACCAATCCAATTATTGAAATACAGGATGATCAAAAATTGCATTTTTGTTAATTTTTATAAGATAATATTACAGGAAATATAAAAATGGCAATTCAATCAAGTTTATTCAATAACTTTTCTGTGTATGAACATCTTAAACATGCAATGCCCAATGGAACATTACAATCTAGACAGTAATATGTAGTCTTCTTCCAAATTATTTTTGCATTATTATCTGTCTTTGAATAACACATTTTACACTGTCATGTTGGCCTTTACTTTTATTTTGTGTGTGATGTAACTTCAATGAAATGTAGAAGAATGGTGAAGATATTGATGGTGAATGTCCCGGTTGGTGTTTTGCTATCCCATATTTTTCAACTATTTAGTCTATTAGGCCTAATCTAAATGGTAAATGATTTTTTGAACCACTTAGTTTTGAATAAATACCAAATGATTTTTATTTTGTTTGGCACAGAAGGTGCATAAATATTTTATACTAATATTTTTCCTCACTTTTTGATTACAGGATAACTGGTCAGACGTTTGTTGACTCTGTCAGTGCCACCCATAGAATTATTGTAATCACTGACCACTATTGAAATTTTTTGTTTTGTTTCTTCTTTAAAGTTCTATCATTTTTGTATTATGAATAGTTGACAATAAGGAGACATCTTTTTAATCTTTCCATTTCATAACATAGGCTTTTCCTCTCTGATATGCTAAAATTTCTCCTTTTTCAGTTTTTTCTTTTGCAGATCTTTTAACACTTCCTATTTATTCTCAGTGTCTCAAACATGTCCATTTTGTATTATAAAAGAATATTACTGAGTTCTGGAGAAGTTAAAAAGTTATATCTAATATACTTACATTAAGAGTTTTTATAGATTGTAGGTTACTGTTCACAAATAAACAGAAATTAGTCAAAGAAAATAACCAGAACTTACTATTATGTTTTAATAGAAATGAATATCAAAGGCAAATGCAACATTCTAGATAAAAAACATGCAAACAATGGTTGATATAGAATGGACAAGCTGATGTACAAGTGTTATTTCTTGCAAACAAGAATTGCCTGGTGGAAATGACACCTGCTCAAGCAACACTTAAGATAGTATGTAAACAAGTTCACTGCCCCAGTAGCACTTGGGATAAGCTATTAAGGAGTTAAGTTTCAGATGAGAGAAACTAGATTGTATACTGGTGAAAATAACCAGTTATGACATTAGTTCCCTCTTGTTCTCTGTGTTCTACCAATCTAACCACACCAACTCCCAAGTATTTCACTATCCAGAAAGTGTTTTACTTTTTGATTCCTTCACATTTGTGTTTTTTGCTTACTGTTTCATAAGTAATTTAAACATGGAACTCTATTAACTCTGTACTTTTTCAACAGAGGAGAAATAAAGATTATAAGTGTGTTTGGGCAAGGGTTCTCCAGCCAATAGGTGAAATGTTCTTTACCGTTTTGTTTTCTGAGACATTCTTAAGGAAATGATTATGAATAAAATGAAGGACTGCTAGAATCATCTACTATTACTATCATCTACTATTACTATTCCTAGAGTCATCTACTGTTATTAGACAATTGCATCTGGTAGCAATAGAAACTCTCTGAATTGGCCTCACAATCTTTGCAACACTGTACTAACTGTTAGATCATCAGTGTACTGAACATGTGGATATTATGTGTATGAGTTGCAAGTTCATTCACTGCTTCATTCATTCTAATTTCATTGATCGGTTACTAAATGTCAGAAACTTTATGAAAACTGGCCATTTAAAAACTATTGACTTATTGATGAATTAAAAATGATATTAAAACTTTAAAACCCGAACAAAATAGAAGCTTACTTCAGATTGGGTGAGATACATCCAACTACTAGGAAGGGTATTTGTTCCAAGGTTCAGGGTTACCAGGTCAAGCAAAATGTCATTGAATGTTTTATTTCCCATCATGCCTACAATAAAATGAAGAATACTTTGTCATTTACATTTTGTGATAGGTTTTTTCTTTTTAAAAAATATATAATCACTTTCTTAATGTTATTTAGCACCATAATGAATGTGAAAAAATCTTTTCATCAGATACTTTTCCATTATTTTCCATTGTTGTTTCCCATTATTTAAGTCAAATGTCTTGTTTTGCTTAGTAATAATTCACTTCAGAATGAGTAAAATAATGAAATGAAGTGTCTTATCCAAAATAGGTTGAATTTTAAAAAACATTATTCTAAAGTTTCCTATGTGCAGTAGGGCACAGATTAAACTATTTTGGTAAATGTAAAATAAAGGTATTTCAATTGCATGCAGATCACCATTATAGGCTAGGTAAAACATTTATCTTCAGCTTTCCCTTTAGTATAGATGTTTCTTTGCTTTTTGTAAAAATAGGGAGATTTGAATTGCTGAATCAATAGATTGGAAGCACCGATTTAATCAGTAAATTGGCTCAATATTCTTCTCTATTTCATAAAATATCACTGAACCTCAAAATGCTTTGCTCTTATGCGTTAGTCTGTCTTTCCCATCTAAAAGTGATATCTACTTTGTATCTTATTTCAAATTGCAAGCACATGCATTAAATAAATAGGAAAACAAATTAAATGAATCTTCTTTTAAAAAAATGTCTAGCCCATGCACACAACAGAAGTACCTTCTAGAGCCAGAAGAGACTGCTAACTTATGTCCAGGAATCTTTCAGGTCCAGAATACAGAAGCTATTCTTTGTTTAAAATAAAAACAGTGAAACAGACATAGCACCCAAATGTTTTACACCTAAGTTTTTGTCATTTTTTAAAGTCCGCATGAACTTTATCATGACCTCTAACCCCTAGGGAAACGCAATCATCCCTTGAGAATGTCAGTGGTTCAAACCAAATACGTGTCTTCGTGATTTGGAAGATAATATTCCAGGTAGCAACTGTGGTACTTTTATTTCTTTGATGTAATAATTAATATCAAATTTTATAAAGATGAGAATATTTACCCAGGTAGTAGAATTTTTAGCAAACAAGGCTTTCTCTGAAACCTCTTTGGTTCACAGATAAATGAGGAATAAATCAGTCATGTTCCTCAAGATGAAGCTATGAATAAAATCTATTAAAACCATCCATAAGAGAACTAAAGTATTTAAAAGTTCTGCTGAGTGTGTAATATATTTCTTCCATCTCTAACAGCTGCATTGGGAAACAAAGAGTTGCAAGACAAAACTTTCAGTTTACATTGGAAGTGTTTATCTGAAGATCTTAAAGTGAAATATGAAAACTATTTAATATTTGACCGATTCAAGTGGCCAAGGTAGTATAGTATGATTTTCATATCTAATCCAATAAGAGAGTCACTTACAAATTTTGCATAAAGATAAAAAAGAAGCACTCTTTTAATTTGACCATAAGTAAATTATTTTTGAAGAATATTTATTTATTTATTACTATGATCAATGATGAAGTCAACATTTGTCACATCACTCATCACTTTCATCCTGGCTTTCTGAGTTCGATGAGCAATCTGAATTAGGTCCTGGGTCACTAGTTGCAAATGAGGTTCTTGTATTCCATAAATGGATAGCTTTCTTAGGATCAAAATTATTAATGTCGGGAGAATTCAACTGAATAATCAGGATATCTGCCATTCTTTCAGCCTTCACTTTAGCATGCAAATGTGACCTGGTACGTTTCATCTGACTAAAACCACGTTCTGCTTCAGCAGAACACGCTGGGAGGGCTAGCACCAAGTCCACCAGCATTAGAATATTCGGATACTTGTGGGAATAAATGGAGTTCACGAAATCCCAGGTCAATTTCTTAATGTTCTGAAATCTAAAAGGGAAGATAAAAAAAAGCATAAAAAATTAAGACTTCTGAGTTTTACCCAAGTATCTACACATATTAACAAATTTATTCAGCTTTCTTTTTTGTTTACCTGGCATAAATCTCTAATTTTAGCATGCTCCATTCAGTGTCCACTTCACCAATTTTAACATTGGCACCTTCTAATACTGGTTCATAATGTGCCATCAGGATAGATACCTCTTTTTCTCCAAATTCTGCAATTAAGGCACAACAAATATTCACCTATGTAAGAGACTCATATGATAAAAAAAAATAGTTTCAGAGTCAGCACATACGAATTACCTTGATTTATCTTTGTGGGCCACAATTTAAAGCTTCCAATCATGGTTGCCTTTACTACATCTGGGCTGGCATCTCTGAAACAGCCTTGCAGCCTCTTGATAAGATGTGATAGAACCACATTTCTCACGGCAGAAATGTTATCTTTTCCTCTGAGGGAGTAACCATGAAAGTGTGTGACTGACGCTACCCTGCATTCTTTTGGCCCTGGTCTAGAGAGAGAAATACACACACACACACACACACACACACACACACACACAGAAAAAATTAAGCAACACAAGTATCTGGCAAATAATTTCCCAAATCAAATTGTTTGCTCTGTCTCAGAGCATTTTCATCTCTCACCTTGTTTGATATATCTGGAGCATTTCTAGGGTTGCCTCCAATGTGGCAAATATGTCAGCGATTGAGGAATTTCTATTCTGAATGACACAGGATAGAATACTGAGGACATTAATAACATCCAGCAAGAAATGGGCAAATTTAACAACATCAGCTTGGAGAAGGTGATCTAGAAGTTCTCTGGCTTTCTGTTGACTGCTGGACCCTCTGCTGACACCTGTCTGCAATGTAAGCTGGAAATACAATGCTGGTCATCTTTCTCAAAATCTCTCTTCCAAGAAGCTCAACAAAATTATTTGCTTATATTTGGAAAAAAGTAATATAATAAGACTTTTCAATATTACTTACTGAATGCAGTTGCTGAACAATGGCAGGAAATCCCTTGAGAAAGTTCTGGAGGGCCTCTTGTAATCCACAAAGCCACCTCTTGTCTTCTATTTGAGAAGGCATTACAGGTTGAAGCTGAAGGCTTCTGGAAGTGTTTATCAGAGAACTCTTCTGAAGAGGAGAGTTGTGATAGAAGTGATAAATGCTGTGAAGGAGTTCTTTGACATTGTTGTACAGAGGAATGCTCTGGAACACTGCCTTGTAAGATAGTTCAAGGTGATGTGCAAAGCAGTACACAGTCTGCACACACGGTTGGATTTCTCTCAGAAGCAGGGCCACTCCATTTTCCCCCTCCATTCCAAAGGTATCATTGCTTCCAAAACCAACCAGTTTCTTTGCCCAGTCTTGGCTTGACAGCCTAAGTTGAAGATTTATCTCAAGAATTTTCTCAATGGTATTTTTTATGGTCACAGAATCCTTCCTTTCTACTATCTGTAACCCAACAATTTGACAATGCACTTTTCCTGCCTGAGCGAACTGGACGTAGACAAGTTCTGCTTCCTCCATTAAACTATCTATGATTCCATCACTGATGATAGAGAAAAATTTGGTTTTTTCTAGTTTTTCTTTCAGATTTTTTCGTTCCACTTCAGCAATAAAATATGTAAATGTCCTTGCTGATTTGTTAGTTCTGAAGATTGGGCCAATATCAACACCTTTCATGTCATCCAACTTGCACATCCAAATAAAATCTTTGAGGGGGCGTCCAGTCTTAGCAATTGCATGGCATGACCTGAATAAGTTCTCCACTCTCCCAAAGGTTACTTTGCTCATGGTCCTCACCATTAGTTCCGTGGCATTTCTGTTCACTGGAGAACTATTTGTTGCTTCCATTAATGAAGCTTTAGCATGAGCCTCACTGACATGATGTGCATTAAGAAATTCAGTCCTAAAGTTGTCAGTGCCGTAAAATAAACTCATTTGACTTTGACTTCCCCCTGACTTCACTCCATACTTTCGGCACAGGGCACAGAACATAAGATTTAATACCTCATCATATACAAGCCAAGGATATTTTTTAAGCCAAATTTTTAAAAATTGATTGTTTTTCCTTGGAAGATAGTGGCCAATTTTCCATAGTCTTTTCTGTTTTTCGGTGACTTGATTTATACCATCTGAAGGATTCCTGCCTTTAAAACAACTCCATGTTGTTATTTTAAATAATCACAATGCCCCCAATTTTCTTAATTGCCCCCCAATCACACACAGTTGCTCATTATTTCTGGAAAAGTTATATTGAATGTTTATTTCTTATCAGGCATTCTGGTGAGTACTTTAACTGGTTTATATAATTTAATCCTCATTATCTATTATCCTTCTTTTACAGTTAAGGACAGGAACAAATTATTATTATCACCATTTTGTGGATATGAAAATTAGGGTACAAAGAGATTCATTTATTCAGCATTGCTATGTTCATAGGTGGGGATCTGGGTTCATAGTAAGCAGAATTACTGCTCGGCCCTCGTGTCCATGCCACTCACTCTCATGGGCTTCTTGTATGGGGAAAAGGTGCTATGGTCTCCACTTAAGAGTCCATTTCTCCACACAGAAGAGGGACACTGTCTTTAACCACAATTTCCTTCCCATGATGATGAAGAATATGATGCATATAGTGATGCATTCCACCTGTCTGGGTGTTACCCTCTCTAGTGATGACACAGCAACCTTGTTAATTTGCAAAAAGGGTATTGGGATTTGGGATCCTTCCCAGGTGGTTGGGAAAGAAGCTGTGATGAATGCTGCATCTTTTTTCTTTTCTTGAAAATATAATTTTTTATGTGCACACATAAGGATTAAAGGGAAAAAATAAAAATTACATGTAGTGAAGTCTTCAAATACCAGTTGCTCCTTGAGAAATGGAATTTAACATATGTACATGTTGCTTCTACAAATTCTTTATCTTTATTTTTTTCAAATTCTTTATCTTAATGATTACTAAATGACAGATTTTCCTTGATTTATGATGGGGTTATGTCTCAAAAAAAAAACATTTTAAGTGGAAAATTTCTTAAATTGAAAACGCACCATTATACCTAACCTGAACTTCCTGTCTTAGTAACAGAGTACACTGTAGAATACATCGTAGTTTTTTTTCTCTTTTTTCTTTTTTTGGTATTGGGAAACAAACTCACGACCTTGCATTTGCCAGGCAGGCACTTACACCACTGAGCTATAAACCCAGCCCTACACTGTAGAACATAGACTATATTCTTGTAATCATATGAATGACTTGGAGCTGTGGTTCTTGACTGCTGCCTGGTATCACCAGAAAATATCTTTTCATATACGGTCATCATGGGAAAAGATCCAGATTTGACATTTTAATTTTGACTTCTACTGCATGTATATCACTTATGTACCATAGTAAAGTCCAAAAATCATAAGGTGAATGATTTTAACATGGGGACCATCTGTATATTGTCATATTTTATCATATAATGAAAAACTGAATGTGTCCGTGAGATATCATGTTAAAATATCTAATGTTGACACATGTCAGTGCCTCCTTTTTTTTTTCTCAATGCTTCGTGGTTTTATGTTTTTATCCTTCAATTGGATTAATCTTTATTAATTGGCACTGGTTAGTAAACCTATGCCTAATTTGCATCTGACTTCTCCTTGGTCTTTTAATGGGTCTTTTTTGCACTTGTTAAAATAGATCTCCATTTCTTTCAAAGTCTAAATGTTACAGTGTTTCATTTTGAATTACATTCCTTGTAGTTGACAGTTACTAACTTCACTTTCTTACCCGAATACTGGACTACTTGGCAGTCTTCTACATTAGACCATGCCTGATGTCTGCTATACAGACATAAATGTTGGTCAATAATGTGTGAAAAAAAAATAACTATCTTGTCATAGAATAAAGCCTTAATTTCCATTAATTTAGGTAGCTCTTATGCTTTTAGCTTTGAGGTCAGATTTTTCCAAAAAGTGTTATCTTGCATTCTAAGTATATAATTTCATTTGCCAGAAAAGTTCTTGGACCTCATGAGACTTATATTTTATCCTGAAGACAGCCTTGAAATTCTGTCCACAGTTTTACCATTTGCAAAGGCCTCTAGATTCACTGCTGCATTTTGTGATCTGAATTTGATCTTGTGAAGGGAATTCTTTTCTTGTAAAAAGAAAGACCCATAAGACGAGTGGGAGTGTTGCTCTTCTCTGTTGTCACATGGTTGAGATACTCATATTAATTATTCAGGCCACTTTAGTGTCTTTCTCTAAGAAATATTTCTGCATTTTGACTTAGGAAAAGATTAATATGAATGTCAAATTATTTTACAGATCAAAATATTTGCCTGGAAATAAATAATAAGTTTTTACAATTTTCTCAGAGCCATTAAGCCTGGAAAAATCCATGGACTTCCTAGTTAGCACTTTCAAACAGTAAAACAGTCCCTCTTGAGGTTTTGTAGAGAAACTGTGTCTGTTGCTCTCTCAGACAATCTCTTGCCCTTGGAATTCTTTCTTTATGTCAGCTGACTACAAATGCCTTTGATAAATAATCCTCTCCTGTGTGTGCTTTGCAGCAAGTCATTCAAGACTTCACAACTGACACAAACTCTTTCTGGCCTCCTCTCCTGTCCGGTGTCACAGGGAGGCTCTTTGCCATCACGCAACTTCAAAGTCTCCATGTCTGCTCAATTTCTGTGTATCTTGTAATACTTTTCTCCTGGTTCTCTCCCTCAAAGGTTCAGTTTCAGAAGCCTCCTCTGGGCTGATTCCCACACTGTCAAACACAGCAAAGACTATTCTTTTGTTGACTCTTGTAAAACTAGGTAGCTGAGTGATGCAATTCAGCAACATAGCCTAATCCTGCATATTCTTCCTCTGCCTTTGAACCTGTCAATAAATCTAAGGTTCTCCAAAAGAGTTCAAAGGAGAACTATGTTATAGGCTTCGAACACCTAAATGCTAACCTTTTGAAGAAGGAGTGAGGGTACAGAATTTGCTGGACTGAGTTCTGTCCAGGTAGCACCTAAGTAGAAGTCAAAAGAGCTATAAACCAAATCTCTATAGGTATTATATACACTGATAGGTATATATATCTTATATATAGGCATTATATATGTATTAAAATATGGAATATATAATATACAATATATAATATGTGCTATATAGCATATGTTATATATTATACATGTTATTATACATACAATATACGTTGTTATATATGTTATACATATGTTATGACCTGCAATATATGACATTATATAATAATATAACATTATATGACAGCTATTGTATATATTATATACTAATAATTTATGTGGGGAAAAGAGAACACTGTTAAAAGTTCTCTAGTTTCAATGAACTATGAACTACTTCTTTTGAAGAAAGGATGTCTTCTTGATGTACTTTTGGATGCTTACAGTCCCCGGGGAGCCATATAACACCATGGCTTAATTCTACCAGGTAGCATTTTTTTTCTGGAAGCACCCTGGAATAGTTTTGTAACCTCAGGATACCAAACTAACTTTTTAAATAACAATAAAATTAGTTTTTATCACTACTGTATGATTCTGTATATTATATGCTAATATGGCATTGGTATAATTATGTAATTAAATCATAATGGCTTACATTCCACTCAAATTGCGGCTTCTATACTCTACATCCTTTCTAAAAACTGTAAGTATATAAATTGCTTGAATTTGCATAATGATTTCATGAAATAAGTATCTTTACTAACATTTTTACAGATGAAGAACTGAAGAAGAGATTAAGCAAACTGCACATGATCAGATCATGATCATTTGACAAGATGCGGACTTGAAAAGAGCTGTCTGATTCTGGTCATCTTATCATAGGTTAAGGTGGGCAAGAAGTAAATTGACAGATTAAAAATGCTAGAGTTTGACACATAGTGACTTTGCTAAATTGGCTATTGTTATAGTTCAAAAAATATTCATTCTATCTTCCTCTGTTCTGGGAGTTTGCTCATGGAGCTGATTCCTGGGATGATGGTCAATGGAAAGAAACTGGCTGTTGCTGACTCAAGTCACCCTATGATTCTGAGGTATAGGTGGATTTGCTGGGTGACAGGAAAAATGCAAACATGATCAATAGTTTCACTGGATTTTGCATGATGCTAATTATCATGCATAAGGGAATTTTTGTTTGGCATATTCATAACAGTAACCTGCACAAATCATGTTTTATATCTGATCATTACCTTTGCCAAAGGAGATTCAGAGTAATCACAAAAGGCAGAATTTGACCAGAAAAGGAGTATTAAATATGACATTACAATATGTTACATTAAAATATAATAAGAAACTTTCTGTTGAGCATTGACAGATTTTTTGAAAGTAAAAGTCCCCATTAAAATAGTTAAAGCTTTTCTTTCTTTTTATGTCCTGATACTCACAAGTAATTAAAGTACTAAGTCACTTGTTTTAATCAAAGGTTACCATTTCCTTCAGTAATTTTATTTGTGTGATATAATTAAAAATTTCAGAGTGTATATTTAATAATATCATCACTTTCTATATTTGCTTAAAATTTTTACTGCAGGCCTAGTAACATAATTACTGTTACATGCAAACATGTATTTTTTTCAAAAAAATTCATCTTATCAGCACTAATAAAAATATTCTATCTCTTCATCATATTTTGACATCTTTTAGTGAACTTGAAGGTAGCATTTTAGCTATCATAAATTGCATGAGTGTGTAAGAAATAATGAAAGAAAGTGTTCATATTTCTTGGGTCAGAAAAAGGAACTTTCCAGTTCAAGAAGGAGGCTCTGAAATTTAGAAAAGCACTACAATTAGTCAATTGTTCCATATTTTCAAAGCTCTATCACTTCAACTAAGATTTGTCTTTCAGAATTGTAAATTATAGGGTAAATACAATGGAAGGCATCACAGCCTATTGCTTTCCAATTCTTGGAAGGAATTCAAAACAAAATTTCATTTAAAAAGTGAATGGTGTGCAAAAATAATAAATGTTAGGGGTGATGCTGTTAGATTCAGGCTAGTTATCATCTTAGAGGAAGTGAAGGTGATGACTTTCAGTGAGCACCAAATAGACCGATCTTGTATTGGTCTGTGTCTTGATCTTGGAGCTGTCTATATGGGCATACTCACCTTGTAGAAATCCATTGGTCTGTACATTTTAAAATGCTGTATTTTTCCTATGTATATTATACTTCAATAAATTTTTAAAAATTTAAAAAATCTATGTCCAACACAGAAAACTTGAAAAATATTATTAAGAAGGGAAAAAAAAATACCCTTTAACACTCTGCTATAGTGGGTGCATATGATTAAAGGTAGTGAACAATTATTGCATTACTAAATTTGAAAGACTATGACCAGTGTCTGTTTTATGGGGACAAGAGAGATGGGGAGGAGTAAGTGTTAATAATTAGATTGTCTTAGGGAGGGCAATGTTAGTACTTGGGGTCTGACTTTGAGGGTGCCAGGAGAAAACTTCCAATTCTCTGAGCATTAATTTTTTCTTCTCTTTGTAATAAGAGCAAAAGCAACAATAAACAAAACTTCTGATAAAATGTGTAACACAATCATAAGTTTTATATATACCTAAAAATAATATATGCAGCATATATTTTTTCAAATATATATAAACATGTTTTCTTTTAGATCGTAACTCATTCTGAATCATAAAAATCCTTAAATCACATAGTATTATACACTTTTGTGAATTCTGCGCTAATGATAACTTCCAGCTGGGTTAGTTCACCAGCCTGAGTGGGTAGAGAAGGCTCCTTAAACAAAACCTCCCCTTCCCTTCACCTGTAGTTCATGCAGCCAGGGAAGGAAATACTGAGTCTCCTGACCATTGCCTTACTACCCATCTTCCCATCCTCATAGCTCAGAGATGCATGTTTCCAAGCAGCTGTTCTCTCAGATTTAAATATCTTCTAGATCTCTGCCCCCAAATCACTCTTCACTCCCTTTGCTTCTCCCTCCACAAAGTTTTCCCTGCCCAACCTCACTGACTGCACCCTGATTCTCCTTGGCATTCTCGAGCACTTTACCAAGTGCTGATCCTCTCCCAGAAAGAACCCATGCTATTTTTATTTTATTCTTTACCTACCTTCTCTAATTACCCTCTAACTTCCCTAGTAAAAATGATTTTCTTTTTACTTCTGCTTTTTATAATTGTAAGTATTTCCCCCTCTTTCCTTCCTTTTCTCTTTGTTCTTTCTTCCTATTTCTACCATGTTCTAAAACTGTTCTGCTCTACTGTGGAGCTCCTTGCAACACCAACAAATCAATGTCCTCTCCAGTTGACTCAGGAGACAGAAGACTACTAACTCCGAAGAGTCTAAACATATTGAAGAGGGTATATTTTGCCAGTTTGAGCAGAGATAGACCTTAAGGGAAAAACAAAGAGGCTTCCTAGGGGACAATCAGATAAAAGTTAATTATTCAGCCAAATTGTCACCATACCTTGCTTACCTGCCTAGCTACCTAAAACAAACATCTGCACCCAACAGAACTCTATACCTTTGTTGTTCCTCAATAAACCTGGGGGTTTGAGTCAGTTAGAGGCTTTACTCCATTCCGTAGGAGACCTTGCATTCGTCTCTCTAACAGGGTTTGCTGGCCCAACCCTGGCACTCTATCATGTTCTGAAAACAGATAAACGTCTGTTCACATCTTTTTACCCCAAAGGGTTCTAGAGTTAATCTTCTAAACTGATGTTGTTGTTTGCTCTTACCAGTGATATTTGGTGTAGATTTCTGGAAATGCTGGACTAATTTTTAAAAGGTGTCCATAGACTATTCTTTAGGCAAGAATGAAGATATCTCAATAGGCTAGATATATTGAAAGATAAACTAAACTTGTACATGAGTGGCAATTTAGTTCAGTGAGAAGGACTAAGTACCTTAAATCTGCAGAGTTCTGAAGAGTTTATGACCCTAAGCAAATTACCCAAATGCTGTGTGACATAATGTTCAGTCCTAAAACATACAATGATAATCCTGCATGATTAATCTGAATTCCATGTGGGATTCATTGAAAAATACCTGGAAGCAGGAAAAGCCTGAGTTGTCAAAGTCTGTAAGAAGCTTTGGAGCCACAAAAAGGAATTAAATTAAATAATCTATGCACAGAAAATAAGATGTGCACATATATTTGAACAAATTAATTAGGCAAATATTTGTTAACACTTTGTGTAGTTTTACTAAGGGTCTATGAAACAATGATAAAAAGAGTAAATATAAAATGCACCCTCTTTATTCCTTAGTCTCCCTTCACAATATAATCCCAATATAATACCTAAATAGAATTATGCACAAAGACTGTCTTCCAATTCTCAGATAGAGCTACTAATTAACTTTACCAACTTGCCAACAAAGGTGGACAAGAGGGAAAGGTTACCAGGGTTGAAGAGCATCATACTGCTCAAGTATTACCTCGTGATTACCAAGTGATTCTCCTGCTGCTTTAATTCAAAGTATGTTATGCAAAGCAAGTATCTGATAAGTAGAATGAAGCAAGAGGTCTTGGGGGTACCACAAAGTCCAACAGAGTTGATTTTACTTGTGGAGAAGTAATGAGTATCCCAGTTAATCATAATATTTTTTGTGCTCTTTTCATGATTAGTTTTCATACCTTTAGGGGCTATGTCTAAGAACTGGTCTCCAAGACTGTCAAGCTGATCGATGGTCAGCATGCCATTTTCTTCCTTTTCTACAGGCGGAGGACGTGTTGGTGGAGGAGGATCTGGGAAGACTTTTATATCATCATTAATGAAGAATTCTTCTTGGTCTAAACAAAGTTCATTCTGAATTTTTGTAGCTGTTTCAATGTGATAGCGAGCTACTTCAGTTAATTTTTCTATACTGAAAGTAACAAAATGAATAGGTTATCTCAGTTAAATATCCTATTAGATTAATAGTATTTATAAGAAATACACACAGAAAAGCACACATTATAAAGGTAAATTAGACAATTCATTTTGTGTATTTAAAAACTTCAGTTTATTCTCAAATCTATTTGGTTAAAAGGGTATACAAAAATGCAGATTAAAATCAAGTATGTACTTATTGCACAACCAATAATTACACATCTTGTATAAGGGTTAAATATGAGTTTTATTACTATTGGAGCATATTTTATTGTATAAGCAATATGATATCAAAGTTTAGATTCCATTTTAGGTGTGAATCAGAATAAGTGATATAGCAGTTTATAATGTAAAATATGACTATTGGAATAATATATTTTATTTAAAATCAGAATAAATTCTGGAGTGAGTCAAATTTGATAATATATTTCTAGAAAAGTGACTGTTTTCTAATTTTATATCAAGAAGTTTAATATCATTTAAGAAGCAGTTGGCAGAATAATCTTGGATGCATAAAATCTATTTCCACCACATTGCTATCTCCACGAAAGTGACACTCCCTAGGGAGCCCCTGTGTCTGTAACCAGCCATGTAGAAATGAAATGTAGAAAGAGCCTAAGGATCAGAATTCTCACCTAGGACACTAGCCATGGTCCTGTAGCAAGTCACTGAGGCTCTCTCAATTCCCTATCTTTGCCATGAAGTCAGGGACACATCTCTCTCTTCCTTGTTTTGAAATAACATAGGTTATGGATTCAACTGTACTGAGGATATAGTTAATATTCTCAAACGGCCATTTTAAAGGCTAGAGAGATTTTATACATGAATATGTAAAATACCATCGTGTTGAAGAAAGGACGCTATTTATATCTTATAATGAAAGGTCACACATCACAATAAAATGCTTATTTAATCTGCCTTTATATAATTAGGATCATCAGCATATTCATATACTGAAAAATTAGTTTTAGTTGCTTTCTTTCAAAGATGGCTTTGAATTCAAATTCAGAACACTGATTTGTGAGTCTCACTGTGGTATGTATTATCACTAACTACCATAGTTAATTTCTTGTGCTTTAGAGAGTTTCTGTGCGGGGAGCAGCTGAGAAGGGCGTGGGGTAGCCACGGAGTTTACTCCTGAAGAGAATCTCCATAGGTAGATTGAGACCCAATCAAAACCAGGATATCAAACAGGCGTGCGCCTCCTAGTGGAACGTTGCCAGAAGTAATCCAAAGTACAAAGAGCAAAGTAAAAGATTAATAAAAGGAAAGGAAGACTACATTTTATGCAAATAGAAGGGAAGCAAGAGATCAAGGGTGGGAGGAAAAAAGAGGGAGGGGACATAAAAAGAATTAAGATGTGTCATGTACATGTAGTAACTGCCCACAATGACTGTAAGCGTTATGTGACA
>RJWM01015677.1:0-47311 GCA_004363535.1 Dasyprocta punctata | reverse complement strand
GACGGCCACACTCGCTGTAGTAGGGACCTTCCCTTTCAGTTCCCAGCCTGCTGCCTTTTAGACAAGCCCATTCCCAGTACTGGACCTTGGCTTTTTACAGCCTGTAAAATGGTAATTTGAAAATCTGTGCTTGCTAAAGTCCCTTCGAGACTAAACTGTGATGTGTCAAAGAGAACCAATACTTCTTAGTTACCTTCTCCTTGCTGGAACAAAATACCAATACCCACAAGTTAAGGAGGAAAGGTTTATTTTGGCTCATCGATTGTAGAGGTTTCAATCTGTAGTTGGCTGGCTCCAAGGCAGGGTGGCAAGGCGGATGAGCACCACAGAGGAGAAACGGTTCATGGTGGTGGCAGGTGGAGGGCAGCCAGGAGGGAGCCTTCCTTTCCCTTTTTATCCCACCCAGGCCGTGAGCCTATTGGTGCTGCCCACACCCAGGGTGGGCCTTCCCATTACCTATATCTAGAGCTACACTAGGCCAATCAGTGGACTAATCCTGCATCACACACCATGACCCAGCTGCCTCCCAAAAGTCCTACCTATGAGCATATGGGGTTTTGGGGGGATATCTAAGTATAAGCCATATCATTTCTTAAACCCAGGTTTTCTAACCAAAGGCAGTAATTTCCACAGAGAGCCTGTTTTCATGAATATTCTAGGTAGCAATGGCTTCAAAAGACTACCTAGAGTATTATGTTTTACATGGTTAACAAATGATGGAAACATGAATATACGAATTACCTTCTGCATTTTCTCCTCTAAACTTAGTAGGAGAACGTCTCAGAAGAGCCACAGTAAATTCTACTCAAGGTCGGAGGTGGCCGGGCCTTTTCCACGAGTGATGTGTGTCCTCTTTGTAGATGGGTGCACTCGACATCACAGCATTTTGAAAAGTTCCAGAAATGTTGGGTGGCATTATCCAGCCCCCCGGTGCCTGTTACATCAATATCACACGGTTGGTGTCTGACAGTGGCGCTGTCACTGGGGAAAGAAACCATTCTCCCCGTGACCAGCTGAAGAACATTTGGGGATGGTGTCACTTCAGGAGGAAGACTTTGTGCTGAAATCACTGAGGAGCGTCTTGTTCATTTTTGGATCTTTTAAAGAATCTGCATACATTTAGGAACTTTCATATATTATTTTTGCTTGAGTGAAAAATGCATTTGGAGGTGTGTTTTGGAGAAGGGAAGAGGATCCAAAATTGCGCTACAGTGGTTTTGTCAAATGTGCCCTGGAAAAAAAAAAAGTGGGAGTGAAGTTGTGTTGGTGACATTTGATCACAAGAGGGCGCTCCAACAAAACACCTCAGCTCAAAAATCTGCCCATCTCCTCAAACATTTACATGCTGCAGTTTCTGGCAGATTTTGTGATAGAAAGCTTAATGTCACAAATATTGTTTCAAACTCTATGAAATGTTTAAGATGCGTGGGAGGCGGGGCAGTGAGTCCTGAATGCAAGTTAAGATACTTTGATTAGCTAGACATATTTTATAATTTCTCCACCAGTGTTATACACAAACACACACCCACACCCAGACCCGCGAAAAGGCAAAAAGAGCAAAGACTTCAAGACCTGTTCTTTAACAACAGAACAAGACAACACAAACTCAAAGCACATGTTAAAAATTCCATTTTTGAACTAGAGCTTTTAGGCTTATCTGCCAAGATGGTAAAAACCTATTCTGCAATCGAGACATAAGCATCAGAGGAAATGCTACGTTACCTCTTCCACGGTACAGATAATTGAAACAGAAAGTGAGAAAAAAAGCCATGTGATGGTCTCGGAAATAAATTAAGGCATCTGAACCATGTTTCCCTAGTAATCAGATAATACTTGCGGGCATAATTGCCAACAATGAACACTCTTTACGTTGAACAGTTTTTACTGATAATAAAATAATTAGGATAATTTATGTGCATTTGTGCAGTTATTAACATGGCTTTGCTTAAAGGAGATTCAGCTGGTTATTCACGGATATTAAGGGGGTCTCCCCTCCCACCTTCTCAGGCGACATGTTTATACCCAGGCAGTACTTCTAAATTTTTAATAGAGAGGAAGAGATTCCATTTAATTAGGTGGAGTGACTTGTTTATGCGCAGGTTATACATTTACGAGTTCTAATGAAGAACGGAAAATACCCACTGAGTAGCCTTTGAAGTTGTGCTTGTTTGGAGATAATTGTAAGCCCAGGTCGATACAGACAGCATCTCAGCCCTGCAAATGATTTGAGGGTAGAGTTAAATCCAGGTAAAATAATTGCACAAATCGCATCTTGATCAATGTTCAAAGGATTTTTCCCCCCTTCCAAGTCAAATCTCTTCCATTTCACATTTGATTGGAATATCAAAACTGGATTAAAGGAAAAAATGTTAAGGATATAATAAGATTTTTTTTTCTGAAGAATAAAATCCAGTGTTTATGTAAAAGCCTGTCTCTTTTTCCTTTGGATTTTAACTTCATGTATTCTAGGTCACCTGTTTTATTTGTGAATTGGGTAACATACTGTTACTGCTACAAAAGCATTTTTCCATGTTCATAAATCCTTTCTGAAAATGAGAAATTAATTTTTTCTTAAACTCCGACCTAAGGTAAAAATTCCAAATATTTGCGTGCCTCAGATGTACTGCAGAAAGGCCACCTAAATTAATGAGGTTTTTCGAAGTGGTGTACAGAAATGAATTACGCAGCTTAAGAAGTCAAAGAGATTTCTCATGATTTTTAAAGCAAAATTAATGATCATATGGAATAAGAAATCGAGCTTTGTGTTACTACTATAGGATTAGTTTTTGGTTCCTGAAAGCTGGTCTATTTATGGGTATGTAAGATGGAATTCAACTCTGAAAAAGGTTAATATTTTGTTAAAAAACTGTTCTGTGCAAGGTCTATTTCCTATCACCTTTTGTAAGTTTCTCTTTGAATTGTAGTTGCAATCTGCATTTGGAAGGAGTCCAGGAAGCTTGAATAATAATGTAATCCCCGGTGGTGCCTCTTCACATAGGGAGTGGGATAAATGAAATGCTACATACGGATTCCTGACAAGATATTCATCCTGGTATCTCATAGCTGGTGAATTGCAGTCGGGCCAGTCCTAAGGACTTCCCTTTACCTCCACGGTGTGCATCGTATTTTCGGGGAGTAAAACAACCCCAGCCTACAAAAGATAGTAAACCCATCCCTCATTGCAAAGTAGTACTTTAAAAATATGTGTGGAAAGTATTTGTTTTACTGCAGGGGCAACGGGGGGAGTAGAGCATAAAAGACTAAAGGAGACAGGAGTAGAAACCGGTTACCCCTTGCTCAGCTGGCTCTATGGCCACATGGAAAGCTCTGTAACCTTTTAGCAGTTCCACATCCGTTTTCTTTTTCTTCCTGCCTGCTTGTCGAATTTATTTTCATAAGGAAATTGCTTGCTTCTCTTGTCTGGAGCCAGCATTATGTAGGTGAAGTCTTGGTTGATGTGGTTTTAAAATCAAACAAGCCTTATTAAGGTGGGATTTGTTTTCTTATTGATCTAGCGGCTTGGACCAGCTTTGAGATAATGAGGAGGTGTTAGGGTAGCGGCTCTGCAGAGATACCTGTCTGGACTGGGGTTCCACCTTGACACTCGGAGGGCAAGAGTTTACAAACAGCTCCAGACGAGGGAGCACAGGTTTGCAGGATAGGGGGCCCAGGGATTGCTCAGCACAATAAATGTGAAAAGTGCAAGATGTCAGCTGGTTTATTTTAGGCTCTGGTAGGCTGACTGATGCCTCGATGAGAGCTCATCACCATGCCTCGTTTCTGGCCTGATTTAAGGAACAAAAGCTCCCCAGCTTGGTGGGAGACCTGGGATGAAGGGCCAGGCATCATCTGTAGAAAAGGAAAATTGTGTGTGTGTGTGTGTGTGTGTGTTTAAAGTTCATTTAGGAATCAAAAACATACTGGGCCATTTAAAAGAAGCTAAAGCCAATTAAAGCAGGAAGAAGAGTTTTGCAAATCAATTACATTATCTGCCAGGAAATGGAAAAAAGCATTAGAGAAAGGGTTTTTAATGCAGGGTGGGGACAGGAGAAGTGAATTGTTACTAAAAATACATCATTCTGGCCCAGTCTTTCAAAAGTAAAGAATTGTACTAAACAACCACTCAAACTCTTATTTGATAACTTAATTGAACTAGGGAGCATTATACTTTGTCTCTTATCGCAGTGTGTACTGTATGTTTGATTTTCTTACAGACTGCAACGCTGGTGTTTTCATCATGTTGGTAAAATAGAAAGTATGTCTATAGATGCTGTATTATTTTAAACAAGCACTCAGGTCAGCTCAGGCACAAGGGCTGATGTTCTGCTTCTGCCTGCCTTTTAGGACTGCAGATAAGCCAGTGGGAAATCAGAACAGGAGGGAGTAGCTGGGACAAGGGAGA
Organism: Dasyprocta punctata; assembly: GCA_004363535.1. Taxonomy (NCBI): domain Eukaryota; kingdom Metazoa; phylum Chordata; class Mammalia; order Rodentia; family Dasyproctidae; genus Dasyprocta; species Dasyprocta punctata. The sequence continues at coordinate 42,909 of RJWM01015677.1, read as the reverse complement.
CATGCCCGGGACCAGAGACTCCCCTCTGCGAGTACTGGTTCCTGCAGGCTCTTCGCAGGCCAGGTATTTACAGATGCAGTATTTCTGTCACTGTCCTCCCTTACTGCGCTCTTTGTTCCTTTAATGGGTGAATTAACATTAAGTTCTTGTTAAAGCTGTTGCTTTTGGAAAAGAAATTGATGCACATCATTCTAACCAGGCACAGGGCCGCTGGAGCCCGTGTCCACTTTCAGGGATGCTTTTCCTTGGGGATGCGACTTTCACCAGTGGCCATAGTGAGAGTTCCTTGCCTCACCCTGTGTTTCCTTATTGTGTGTCTGTGTAAAACCCTGAGGGATGAAGGGAAGAAAGAGTTTAGGGTGCAGAGTCCTTACGGTTATATCAGCACTTGGGGGGGCACCCGTTGGAGAGAGGAAGGGTCTTACAGGTCAGCTACCCCCACTCTCCATTTCACAGATGGGTAAACTGAGGCCCCAAGCAGCTCAGTGAATTGCATAAGACAAAGCAGCAAGTTAGCACTGGAACACTATCTCTGCCTCATGTGTCTCAGAAGAGGAAGCTGCTGGGAAATAGAGACCCCTGGCGGAGACTGAGAGGGGGCTGAGAGAAGATGATTAAGGTACTTGTTCCTCCAAAAGGAGTTTTTGGACCACGGCATGGACATTTCCTGGAGTTGGTTAGAAATACACCATCTCAGTCCGCCCTGAACTGAACCACCCGAGCCACGATCTGCAGTTTAATGAGGCCCTTAGGTGATTTCTGGGCATGGTAGACTGTAGACACACTAAGCCCCAAACCCAAACTAGAATTACAGGACAGCTCATAGCTGCTCAGATTCTGCGAATGTCATAACTGCTTCTAAAAAGATGCTCCTGAAAACATCATTTTTAGCAAAGGTGAGTGCATTAAAATTAAAAATTGCTAAATGCAGAGTAAAAAGAGTGATAGTATGCAGCGAAGGGGAGGGGAAATGATGATATTTAATGGCTCAACTTTTCTGGAGGGCAATTTGGTAATAGGTATTAAGTTTTAAAAATGTGCAGTCTTTGATCCAGTGGTTCATTTTTAGGAAGTTACGCTAGAGAACTAATTGGGACTAGGTTGAAAAGATATGTGAATAAGAGTGTAATGTTTATAGTGGCCAAAAAAATTAGACGCGGTCTGAAGATACAACAATAGGGGGCAGTAGTTAAAGAAATGATAGTGTGTTCAAGTGTGTGATATGCAGTCATTTGCAATGGTAAATTAGAGGTACATTAAGGATTCTAAAAATATATTGATAATTGAAAAACTCAGACTACCATCCTGTGTCTAAAATGATATCATAATTTGTTGAGAAATAGATATGTATTTAAAAGTCTGGAAGTCAGTGTGGCTAAATGTTCACAGTTGTTTCAGAAGATATGATAGGTGATTTTTTTGTGCTTTCCTTCATCTTATGATTTTTTTTTACTGCTGATGTGTTAATTAATTATTCAAATGAGGTAATATAGGAATTACTGTAGAAGAATATTTTTTCAAGTTCTTAAGACGAATATCTTTTAAGTTCTTTAAGAATATTTTTTTTCTTTTTCTTGAAGTATTTCCCAGACCAAATTCCTGAAAGCAAATAACATTTTAACATTTTATATTTAAGTTTTTCCATTCTTCTCCCCTCCTTTCAACCCCTCCTCCCCTCCCTATATTTAATTTTATTATTGTATCAAGTACATTGCATTATAATTATCTGTTAACTATCTTTCCCTTTTGAGATTGAGCCCTGGGTCATTACAGCCAAAGCTTAGGACAGAGCTTTGGCATACAGCATCTGCTTATAAGTGTGTTGTTCATCCATTCATTCCTTTGACACACTGTCTACACTTGTTTTTCTTCATGAATAATCTACGAGATTGCGGTTCTAAGTCCACAGGATTGGGTTGCTATTACACATAAGGAATGTGTTTATTGGGTAGGTGACTGTGGAGGGCAAAGTTCTACTTGGATATTTGGTTTAGCTGCCTTCTCAACTCTGGTGATAAATTACTCCAAGAGGTGTGGGCCGGGACAGAACGGGTCAGGAGATCAGCCGCAGAGGTCTCCAAAGGCTCAGAGGAAATGCGCTTCCCACGAGTTTCTTTCGCAGCCATCCTTGCAGGGCTCAGCTCTGCCCTGGCTGCAGGAACCCTAGGAAAAGCTGTCCTGCAATACCGAAGTTCCTCAGCAGTGGAAACAGGCTGTGTTTGTTGCTGTGATTTTGGATCTTGCCTCATTAGGAGTTGGATTTTGAGAACCTTGCAGTACAGCTGACTATCGCTAACCAGTGGGTAATCAGTTCCAGCCTTGTGCTGGAAATTGTTGGTCTGAGTCTTCTTCTCACTGCTTTCTCAAGAGCCAGCTGTCCATTTTACCCAGCAGGAGGCCAAATCTGAAAAAGCCTAAGCTCCTTGCTCCAAGTTGAGGCACAGAGCTGTGGGGACTGGGGCCTGTTTTGCAGGCCTCTGGCCCAGAGCCAGGGCCTTCCATCATGCTGTGAAGGAATTGAGGATGTTCTGAGGACCTCCCCCAGCTCTAGCACCCTGGGGTGTGGCTGCACCAGTCAAAATGTCCCTGACCACTCTGAATCTCCTCTCCCATTCTTCCTGTTGAACAAGTTCTATTTAAAAAAAGGCCTTCATGTTCTTTTTCTTTCTTTTTATTTTATTTTATTTTTTACTGTAAAGATTGTAAAATCCAGCAAAACATAGCAGAACAAAGTCAGTCAAAACAAAACAGTAGAACTGGTACAGAAATTCAGAGAAAGATACTATGAAAACAATAACTACTATCGTATATCTTGTTATTTTCAGAATAGTTGACCGTTCCAACAGGTATAGTAAAATCAAACCAAAAAAAACCACAATAAAGCCAATAAAAACAGAATATAAAATAAAGCCAAAAAAATTAATCAGAATAAAACAAAACAATGAGAACAATATTGGGCCTGGAAGACAAGACAGAAGGGAATCCCCCATTTTTGCTACATTGTGTACTGTCATCTTCCAAAGAGATGCTCAGGCTGCCAGCCCCAGGCCTGCAAAATGAACAATACAATACTAGCATTTAGTTGTTTTATGTACCTTAGTTGCTATCAATTTAGCCAGACCTCCAAACCAGCAGGTTGCTTTATGGGGCGGGGGCGGGGCACAGGGCAGGGGCAGAGCTTTGTCCTTGTTTCTTAGCCCACGTGCTGGTAGGTGTACAGTGGGGCGGGGCGCATGTTTCTCTTCCTGGGGCCACGCCAGTCGCGCAGGCCCCGGGAAGGCAGACTTAGTTGTCTTCTGGTTGGAGGTGCTCAGGCCCAGTGGGGTGGGCTCCCAAGAGGCCCATCTCTTTCTCTTCCTGGGGTCCACGCTGGTCGCACAGACCCACCCCCCGCTGCATGTTCTTCGATCATTTTTTTTTCTTGTTCCTGGCTCTTACTGAAATCATCAGAAAATCAACTTCATAGTTAAAAGGAAAAAGCTCTGAGAATAAAAATGTTTTCAATAAAATAATTTATATTATCTGGAAATAAGTTATGAGGTTTAAGAAAGTGGATCATAGCTGGGTATGGTAGCCCATGTCTGTAATTCTTGCACTCTGGGAGGCTGAGGCAGGAGGATTGCAAATTCTAGGGTAGCCTGGGCAACTTAGAGACTTAACAAGACCATGTCTCAGAATTTAAAAAGGTGGGTGGAGGATCCTGAACTTCAGCACAGAGGTCCTGGATTCAAGCCTCAGAGCCAAAGTGGTGGGGGAGTGGATTGCACATGAGACTTTGAGGTAAATCTATCTTTGATTTGGCAGTTATTCAAAAAGTTGGAGAAAATTAGTGGAAGATTCATTGAATATGTTTGACCATAGGATTATTTCTTGGGATGTCTCAGTTTCTGTATTTGGCAGTGTTAACAGGGTAAAAAATGAGTTGTAATCTGCAAAATTGATGGTATGGTTTGAATGTGTCCCCCAGATTTCATGTACAGGACACATCCCCAGATCTTAAGGCTGATGGTCTTTGGAGATGATTAGGTGGGGTTGTGAGAGAGGGGGTGTCATGATGGAATTAGAGAAAAGGCGGCAAGGCCAGGGCTGGCAGGTTTGCTCCAACCACCATGTGATGCCCTTCATCTGTGGCAGCGTGGCACAGCACGAAACCCTTTCCCTGTGCTGGCACCAGGCCTGTGGACTTCCGGCTCTCCAGAACTGTGAGCCAATGAGCCAAGCAAACTTCTTCTTTCTACTTACCTGGCATCTGGTATTTTGTCATAGTAACTGAAAATGAACTAAGATAAGGGGGAAACTGCTTCTGATACTGAACAATATAATAATGAAATATATTTGTTTATAAATCTTTGGAATTTACATAGTAATACAAAAGGATTTTGAAAGACATTGAAAGAAGGGTCATAATTTGGTCCAAAGTATATATCTAAGAAGTTTCAACATTATAAAATGGCATGACAGTACTCTGGGCTCTTAGGTATCCATAGTATCTAAGAATAGATTACAGATAGATTATGTCTTACAAATAGATTATCTCTGAACTGTAACAGTTTGTAACTTAGTTTATTTGTGTGGTGGATTGATGTTTGCCCCCCGACCCCACCCCCACTGGCCCTTGCTGCAGAGACATCTGTTTGCTTGATGCTGTATTTCTGATACTTGGCACATAATAACATTTAATGGTACGTATCAAGAACACCAAGACCAACACCAATAGTGAATAAGAATGATAACTAGTATACATGTGCAGTCTCTACTATGTGGCAGACATTATTTTCAGTGCTCTATGCTTACTAATTTAATGTAGGCTCTCAACAAATATTGCTTGAGTTATATGAATGAAAGATCGATTTTGAACTTGTGCTGTTGGATGTTGGGGAGGTATAGTTTGGGAGACTTAGACTGAAAATTGGAAGACATTGGTTAGATTTGAAGTTATTTGGCAAAGTGTGTCTTTTCTTTTTGGTACCTGGCAAATATTTAAGTTTTCATTTTTGTACATTTTAAAATTTGTTGTCCCCCTCCCCAGAGTTTAAGAAACAAGGTGAAAGTTCAGACACTGTCTAAACTATGTAAAGAAACAGAGTGGCAATACCATTCTAAGATTGGGCTCTGATTTTAATTGCAAGGTCTTTGATTAGCAACTCTGTACTCCAGTTGTGGGAGGTTGTCTTTCAAAAAAGTTCTAAGCTGCCATCTATGTGTGGCTGCAGTAATCGCCACTTAATTTATTGTCATTTAGTGCAAAAATTGATGAGAACATAACCCTTGTAAGGTTTTTAAATGTTTTATTGGCTATAAAAGATAAAATATGGAGTAAAAGGAAGTAAAATAGTATTTTGTTAGGTCGAGGGATGGATTTATGCTTTAACTAACTGATAGAATAATCAAAGGGTCGTAAAGATCAGAGTAGCTGCCTCCTATCTCCTCTCTTTTTATGAATGCATTCAACAAGCTTCTCTTTGTGGCTGTCAGACCCATGGGAGCTCACCCAAACACCAGGCCCCCTTTGTCCAAGGGTATTAACTCAGTTGTTTAGATCAAGAATATCACAAGGCTTCTGTTGCAGACATTAAGCAATTGGGATAAGTCTAAATGAATCAGATACTTGACATGTGCAAAGGGGATGTTTGTTCACAAGGGACTCCAGCGTTTCATTGTGCCTTCAATGAACAAGCAAAAATAAAGTGTGTGAGTTAAATTGAATTTTGCAGGAAACACACAAAGAGACTCTGATCTTTGAGAATTACCATTGATTGGGGTGTGGGGGAGGATGCTGGGAAAGCCCAACGCCCTCCCCCCATCCTCCTTCAATGCACCCTCCCTGGCAACAGCAATGACACCCCCAACACCAAAAAAAAAAAGTAAGAAAGGCATTTAACAAATTTCAAAGTGGTTAAGTTCGATAGTCTAAGCCAGTGGTGCTCAAAGTTTGGCACCTGTCTCCGGATGGCTTGTTAAACCCAGATAGCTTCACCCCAGGAGTTTCTGATGAGGGAGGTGGGGGCAGGCTGAGAATTTGCATTTCCAGCAGAGCTCCAGGTGACCTGTTCATGCCTCTGAGAACCTGGGCTCTTCAGTCTTCACTGTCGGTGGCCGAGCTGGGTGGATGCACTTCGTGGTGCTGCAGGAGTCCAGGGAGACGCCTTCTCACCTGAGAAGCGCGTGGCCGGTGAGTCTACAGGTGGATGGATGTGTTCTTTGTTGTAGGCGAGCCAGGCCCTGTTCCCAAGGATGAACAACTGCTTTCATCTCTGGAGTTTTCCATGTAAGATTGGAGTGTGGAATAAAATATGCATGTTCCTCTCCTTTCTTAAGTGTCCTGTTTGTTTTGTAGGTGTTGCTTCCAGAGTTACCCACTTGGTTGGAGCTGTTGGAGGGTGCCAGTCTGTTTTGTTGCTACGTTCTGGATGCTAAGTGTACCACTGTGTACCAGGCTCTGACATGGGGCTTGTAAGGCTCGGTGCAAAATGGAAATGCTGGACTCCTTATTAAAGAATGAGAAGGAGTCTGATTCCAGGGACAGCATAGCATCTTCCCGCTGGGGGCTTTCTAAATACAGAGCCTGCGAGACAGAGAGAGAGAGAGAGAGAGAGAGAGAGAGAGAGAGAGAGAGAGAGAGAATGGGTCGCACACCCAGGAAGCTGGCCCTACTTGTCACCTAGCAGATACTTAACAGAAACAGGCAGCTAATTAGCTCCTTTCACCAAAGATCACTGACTGTAGATTAACCAAGAGTTTTGAAGGACCTCCTGGCTCAATTCCCTCTTTTTATTGTGGCTCTTTATCCTGGTTTTAGCATCTCTATGGGACAGGAATTATGATTCCCATTTGATAGAGGGCTGAGCTGGAACTTGACCATGGTGACTGGGACCAATTTCTGAAGCCCAGTCCTTTTCTGAAATTTGATTTTTAATCGCCACGTTTGCTCGTCAGGGAAGTTCAGCTCGATGCCTAAAAATGCACAGCCAGTAGACAACCAAATAGGAATCTGAACTCAACTTCTAAATCTAATTCTTCCTACTCTCCATCACTGAAGAAAGCAAGTTTGGGTAAGTTCATTGATCTACTGGTCTATATTTTTGACCTGTGCAGTGTGATATTGATCTTGGTAAATCTAATTGACTCTTGGTCTGTTTCTGTGTGCTCTTTAGTTCTGAGAGCAAATGGTACCTCAGACACACCCTTTTCCCAGGGGAGTCTGGCTCCTTCTGTTTTACCACTGATGGCTGCGAAGGCTTTTTTTTCCAAGTTAATCCCCACTCCCAACAGTCCTTTGCCTTGCTGTGAAAATACCTAGGTCCTAGTACACTGAAATTCTCTATTCCCCTCATGTGCTGACTTTTCTGAGTGTGTGCCTGGTGTTCACACCCCTGCTCTCTTCACCCCCAGGTTATAAAGACAAGCAGGTGTGGTGGTGAAGGCTGGGCACCAGCCAGTGGGCAGACGCTCTTGGCTGGAGTCCTGCTTCTACTCTTACTTGCAGATCGTGGCCAGCTTTTGGGTTATCCACACCTGAGCTTGTTCCCAGGCCTAAAAAACAAAACAAAACAAAAAACCAAAAAAACAGGACAGTGCAGTTCACAGAAGCCTGTGGTGCTCTTTAAAGGGTGTGGTTCAGGCCAGGTGCTTTGGGAGCAGTATTGGTGGGCTCAGGGCTGGCCCCGCACACAGCTGGGCAGTGGGTCAAACTTAGTCGCTCCCATCTCCAGTGCTCATTTCTTGCTCCCTCTGCCTGCTGGGGAAGTGCTGGAGTGTTGCCTTTTCCTGTGGTTCATCTGCACTGAGGAACGTTCAGGATTTCAGAAACAGCCAGCATGGTGGTGCATGCCTATAACCCCGGCATCTGGGAACGGAGGCAGGAGGATTACAAGTTCCATTCCAGCAGGGGCAGTTTAGTTACTTAGGGAGATTCTGTCTGAAAATAAAAAGTGAAAAGGGTTGGGGATGCAGGTCAGTGGGAAGGTCCTGGGTTCAATTCCCAGCACTGCAAGAAAACCAAAACCAAAACCAAAGCCAAAGCCAAAACCAAACCAAAACCAAGCAACAGAGGGGAGCTGTTGCCAAAGTCGGCAGAAATAGCAGCAGCCTCTTTTTAGGGGATTAGGGTGCCTTCTAGGCGGCCCTTGGTTTAACAGCGTGAGGCAGTGAGTACGTGTGCACGTGTGTGTGTACACAAGCATGTGAAGAGCTGTGAGGCTCCTCATTAGGGTTTTCTTTCCTCCCTAGGTTGTCAATCTTCCCACACCTCCATTTTTCAAAGTTTTAGATGAAAACAACCGATGGCTGTATGGGGCTCAGGGAAAAGCACTTTGCTTTGATGTGCTCTTCCCAGGTCTTCCGTGGGTTCCTGAAGTTGGGATAAATGCAAATGTTTGTTTACCAGGAGTCTAATGTCGTCTACACTCGAAGCCACTTTTCTATAACTGAAATGTTAAAGCGAGCATCGAGATGGGCCTGTCCAATCCCCCTGCTTTGTCCTGATGAGAGTCAGGGGACGTGGACTCCTTCTCTCTGAGCCTGAGGTGCCCTGTCAGCCCCTGCCTGCTTCGTCCTCCTGACCCTCCTAGCACTGCAGCAGCTGGTGGTCCTTCCCTGTGTCCTCCCTGCCCATCTTCCCAAAAGATACCTGTGTGGCTGGGCAGTCGTTCACCTCCTTATCGTAGGGAGGAGGAGCTTCATTTGGGGGGCATTGGGTGGGGCTGAGTGAATGGATAGTAGAGGCAAATAGTGTTAAGATTGACCATCAAAGCTTAAGTACAGGACTTGCTCATTCTAAATGCCTATAGAATTCTCCATATCTTTGCATTTATTTATAATTCTCTTTGTTTATTTTTGCAGACTTTTATTTGATGGCACACATGAAATCAAGACTGTAATGTGGTCTATGACCACATTACAGAAAAAATAAACCCCACATTGTCATTATCCAGAAAAGATCATTAAAAATACATATGTGAAGTTTAAAGAGCAACTACCCTAGAATCAATCAGTGTCTGTCACCAGGCCTCAAGCACAGGCCTTTGCCAATCTCCCAACCCCTGAGTCTCCCCTTCTGATCTCATCTTCCTCTGTCCCCCTAGCATTAATATGACCCTGAATTTTGTGGTATTAACTTGCTTTTACTTATAATGCTTAAAAATGCCACCTAATATTTGTATCTCCATAAAATACCACTTAAATATGAATCCTTAATTTGAGCTTTACATAAATGGGATTGTCTTGTTCATGTTCATTTATGACTTGCTTCTTTCTTTTTCTAGTATGTTTATGAGATTTATTTTGTTGATATGTGTAGCTATGGTTCTTTTCTTTTTTCATGGTTGTATAAATCCTACTTTGTGACTACATCGTATTTTATTTACTGATTCTATGGCTGATGACTTGTTTCTAGGGCTTGCAATTATGAATAAGGCTCCTCTGAATATTCTTATACATGTCTTCTAGCACACACACAAAATTGGACCAAGATAGCTATAGCTGGAAGTGATATATATGTATATATATGATAATATAGCATATATGCAACACACACACACATATATATATATTCCTTTTTTAGTAGACATCTCTACGGTTGCCAAAGTAGTTATACAGGGACTAGATCTTTTTTATTCTTGGTGTCCCTAGCACCTAGGTGAATGAATGGCCAAACACGGTTGTTGAGTACCTACCTCACAGGATATATTGTCATACAGTTGTCTATGAATAAGAAATGCTTTTTACTCCTAACTGGAGAGTGGGCCTATTTTACAGAAGGAGGAGGTTTAATAATAATGAAGACATGAACAATACAATTATAATGTCTTCTGTCACCTTAAAAAGGATTCTTGGAAGATCCAGTTGAGATGTCTGTAGCAGACAGAACCTTCAGAGCAAAAGGGGTCCCAATTATCCTTTGGCAGTTACTATTAATCTCATCCCAGATGACCCACAGAGTCCTCACCATCTGCAGGATTGCTGAGGACAAATATGGGGAGTTATGTGTCTTGTCATGTGGGTCTTCATGGCTTCTTCAGTCTCGGGGTGTAGGTCTTTAGCAGTGGAGGGTCTGATGCTGCTAGAGGGGTTGTGAAAGGTCCCAAATGCACAGAACTGCAAGGAGAAAGACATAAGCTGAATTTCCATGTGGTGAAGCCCTGCTAAGTCCTGTTCACATGCAGGTAACCCACGTGGATAAAGCTGGAGTTTAATTTCCTACCTTGAAATACCTTTTCATAGAGCAGTACCTCAAGGACTTCTTTTATCCATTCCTTATTTAATAAACTAGTTCATGAACAATATTTAAAATAATTTAACTTGTAATTTAAATTTAAGTGTGTGTGTGTATGTGTGTGTGGTGCTGGGAATTGAACCCAGGGCTTTAGACTGAGCAACAGACCTAGTCCTTTTGATAATATAGTCATACTTTGATTCACAAATGCTTCTGTTTGCAGACAGTTCAGTTCTCAAACAAAACCGTTCAGCAAATTTTGCTTCTGTTCACAAACTGCGTGGGTGGCAAACATGACTATGGCCATCTTCCTTACACAAACACAAACATAGCCGTCTTTCCTAAAATCATAGAACAAATCAAGTTTGTAAATTGAGGTATCACTGTATTTTATTTTGAGATAGGATCTTGCTAAATTGCCCATGGAGGCATGGAACTTGGGATCCTGCTTCCTCCCAGAACACTCAGATTACAGGCATGTGCCAACATACTCGTCTTAATTTTACATTTGCAGAAAAGTCCCAAAGGTAGTGCAGAGTTTTTGTGTACCCTTCGCTCAGCTTCCACTGTTAACATTTTACATAACCATGGTACACTTTTAACAAATGTTCAAAATTTTATTAGTATGTTTTCAGTTCATGTGGTTTGCAGTCATCTTGGGGAGTGGTTACATGTACAGACCATAGCTTGTTCCTTTCCTTTTCTTTTCTTTTTTCTTTTTTTTAATCCCTTTCCCCTTCCCTCTACCTCTCTTCTTCCTCCTCTAATACCCTACCCTAGTTTTCATTCTTGCTAATGCTATTAATCTTAGCTCATGTCATGGCATATAGTGTTTACATTAATTGAGGTTATTAGGTTCCTGCACATGGCATATCTTTTTTTCTATTTATTTCCTCTTTCTCTCCTTGTAGCCTCTCGAGGTTTCCCCTTGGACCACTTCCCTACTGCAAGAGATTCATCTCCTTGTGTCCTTCTAGCCGTCCTTTGTTACTGTTTCTGTTTGTACTTTGCCTCACTCAAATGAGCAATGACAGAAGGTATTTAAGTTTGTGTGTCTGGTTTATTTCACTCAACATTGTATTTTTTAGGTGCATCTGTTCTCCTACAAATGTCTCAAATTTGTCATTCTTTACAGAAGAGTAGCAGTATCATTGTATATAGATACAACATTTTTCTTTAGTCATCTGTTGATGGGTAGACAGAATTTAGCTGTTACGAGTTGTAGTGCTATAAACATTGGTATGCTTGTATTGTTCATTTTTTCTTTTTTGGTACCAGGAATCGAATGCATGGATTGTTGTAGTATAAGAATTTAAGATCTTTGGGGAAGATACCTAGCAGGGGGATCGGTAGGTCATATCCAATTTCTAATTTGAATTATTAGAGAAGTCTCCATACTGATTTCCATAATGGTTGTACTAGTTTGCATTCCCATCAACAATGCCAGAGGGTTCCTTTTCCATACAGCCACACCAGCATTTGTTATTGTTTGATTTTTTAATGATTGTCATTCTTTCTGGAGTAAGATGGAACCTTAGCATTGTTTTAATTTGCATTTCTCTGATGACCAGAGATGTTGAGCATTTTTTCATATATTTGTTGACCGTTTGTATTTGTTCCTCTGTGAAGCGTCTTTTCATTTATATTGCCCATTTCTTGACTGGATCTTTAATTTTAGGTGGTTTAATTTTTTTTGAGTTCTTTGTATATTCTAGATATTAGTCCTCTGTCTGAGAAGTAGTTGGCAGTTTTTTTTCCCCATTCTGCAGGTTGTCTTTTCACTCCCGATTGATTCTTTTGCTATGAAGAAGCTTTTTAGTCTGATGTAATCCCATTTGTTCATTCTTGCTGTTATTTCTTGTGCAGCTGAAGTTCTGTTTAGAACATCCACACCGTGTCTTCAAATGTTTTACCTATTTTAACTTCCTTTATCTTTAATATTTGTTTTAATGTTTAGATCTTTGATCCATTTTGATTTTAATTTAGTATATGATGAAAGATGTGTCCAGATTCAATCTTCTGCACACAGATAGCCAGTTTTCCCAGTGTTGCTTGTTGAATAAACTGTCTTTCCTTTAGCATATGCTTTTGGATCCTTCATTGAAGATCAAATTGCTTAATGTGTCTGGGAAAGTTTTTTTTTTTTTTTTTTTTTTTGCAGCACCGGGGATCGAACTCGCAACCTTGCACCTGCCAGGGCAGGCGCTTAAGTCACTGAGCCGAACTCCCATCCCTGGTTTTTTGAGTTAGGGTCGCACTATGTAGCTCAGGGTGGCCTTGCACTTGTGCTCGCATTGTAACCCAAGCTGGCCTCAAACTCACAACGCTTCTCCTACCTCAGCCTCCCGAGTGCTGGGATTAAAGGCGTGCACCACCTCACCCAGCTGTCTGGGAAAGTTTCTTGTATTCTCAGTTCTGTTCTGTTGATCCACATATCTGTTTTTGTTCCAGTACCATGTGGTTGTTTAATCACTATTGCTTTGTAGTATAGCTTGAAGTCTGGTAATATAAGGCCTCCTGCTTAACTCTTTTTGTCCAAAGTTGCTTTTACTATTCTGGATTTCTTCTGGTTCCATATGCATTTTAGGATTGTTTTCTCTAGATCTGTAAAGTATGTTGTTGATATTTTGATTGAAATGGCATTGAATCTGTATAATGGTTTTGTGAGTATGACCATTTTGACAATATCGATTCTGCCTATCCAGGGGCAGGGTATATCTTTCCATTTTCTAATGTTCTCCTGAGTCTCCATTTTCAAAGTACTGAAGTTTTCTATATAGAGGTTGTCTTCCTTGGTTAGATTAATTCCTAGATATCTCATTTTTCTTGAAGCTACTGTGAATGGTATGATTTTCATAATTTTATTCTCATCCCGCTTGTTTACAAATGCTAATGATTTTCGTGTGTTGATCTTATATCCTGCTACATTGCTAAAGTTCATTATTCTGAGTTTTTTGGTGGAGCTCTTTGAGTCTTCTATGCAGAGTATCATGTCATCTGCAAAAAAATGATAATTCAAGTTCTTCTTTTCTTAAATGTATCCCTTTTATGTCTTCCTCTTGCCTAATTGCTCTGGCTGATATTTCAAGTACTGTGTTGAACAGAAGAGGTGATAGTAGGCATTCTTGTCTTGTTCCTGATTTTAGGGAGAATGCTTTTAGTTTTTCCCCATTTAGTGTGACACTGGCTATTGGTTTGTCATATATATCCTTTATCATATTCAGGTATGGTCCTTCTAGGTCTATTTTCTTCAGGGTTTTTATCATGAAGAGGTGTTGGGTTTTCTTGAAACTCTTTTCTGCATTTAGTGATATGATCATATGGTTTTTGACCTTGGTTCTGTTCATGTGATGTATTACATTGATTGACTGACGTATGTTGAAACATCGTTGCATCTCTGGGATGAAACCTACTTGATCATGATGTGTGATCTTTTTGATAATGTGCTGCATTCTGTTTGTTAGTATCTTGTTGAGGATTTTTACTCTGTGTTCATTAAGGAGATTGGCCTACAGTTTTCTTGTTTATTTTTAGTTGAGTCTTTATCTGGTTTTGAGATCAGGTTGATACTGGCTTCCATAAATGAGTTGGGAAGCACTCCACCGCTTTAAGAGCTCGTGGAGTATTGATGATATAGCATTCTTACAGGTTTTGTAGAATTCAGTAGTGAATCCATCAGGTCTTGGGCTTTTTTTAGTTGCTACAGCCTGCCTGCCTGCTTGCTTTCCTGCCTGTTGCTCTCCTTTCCCCTCCCTACTCCTCTCCCTTTCATCTTTCCTCTCCATCTCTCTCCTCCCCTTCCCTCTCCTTCCCTCCTCTTTTTCTTCCTCTCTTTCTTTCTCTCTCCGTCTCTCTCTCTCTCTTTCTTTCTTTCTTTCTTTCTTTCTTTCAAGACAGGGTCTCACCGTGTAGTGCAGGCTGGCCTTGAACTCCATTATGTCGCCCAGGCTGGCCTTGAACTTATGGCAATCCTCCTTCCTCAGCCTTCCTGGTGCTAGAATTACAGGTGTGTCTTAGCAGTTTTGGCAGTATATTCTTTATTACTGCATTAATTTCATTGCTTGTTATTGGATTGTTAAGCTTATTTATGTCTTCTTGGGTTAGCTTTGGTAGTTCATATGTGTCTAGGAATCTGTCCATTTATTCAAAATTTGCTAATTTGTTAGGATGTAATTTTTCAAAACAGTTACTATCTTCTGGATTTTTTTTTTCCCGGCACCAGGGATTAAACTCACAACCTCGCGCCTGCCAGACAGGTGCTTAAGCCACTGAGCCAAACTCCCGGCCCTATGTTTTTTTTTGAGGCAGGGTCGCAGTATGTAGCTCAGATCGACTTTATGCTCTCGTTGTAGCCCAAGCCAGCCTCGAACTCACAATGCTCCGCCTACCTCAGCCTCCCGAGTGCTGGGATTAAAGGCGTGCACCACCTCGCCCAGCTATCTTCTAGATTTTGATAGTATCTGTTGTGATTTCACCTTCTTCATTTCTAATTGCATTGATGTGAGTCTTTTCTTGCTTTCTCTTGGTAAGATTAGCTAGGGGATTATCTATTTTATTTATTCTTTCAAAGAACCAGCTCTTTGATTCATTGATTTTTTTTTTCTGTCTTTTTAGTCTCAATTTCATTGATTTTTGCTCTCATTTTTATAATTTCCCTCCTTAAATTTGGTTTGGGGCTGGTTTGCTGTTATTTTCAAGTATTTTAAGATTGCTCATAAGGTTGTCTGTTTGAGCTTGCTTTGTTTTCCTAATGTGAGCGCTGACTGAGATGAATTTTCCTCTTGGAATTGCTTTCATAGTGTCCCAGAGGTTTTGAGGAGTTGTACCATCATTGTCATTAACTTCCATCACTTTTCCTCGTTGATTTTTTTCTGCAACTTATTGGTTCTTTAAAAGTGTACTGTTAATTTTCCAGTGGATTTTGCCTTTTCTGAAATTTCTTCTGTTGTTTATTTCTATTTTCATTGCACTGTGGTTTGATAGTATGCATGGGGTAATTTCTATTCTTTTATATTTACTTAAGCAGGTTCTGTGGACTAATATGTGATCTGGTTTGGTAAAAGTGCCACACGCTGTTGAAAAGAATGTATACTCTGTGGTTTAGTGGTAGAATACTCTGTGTATATCCATTAAGTCCTAGTGTTCAAAGGTATAATTCAACTCTGAAATTTCTTTGTTTTTGGCTTAGTTGATCTATCTCTTTGTGAAAGAGGGACATTAAAATCCCCTACCATGATTGTGTTAATGTTTATTTGATCTTTTAATTTCAGCAGTTTTTGTTTTATGAATATAGGTACTACAGTATTTGGTACATATATGTTTATCAGTGTTGCCTCTTCTTGTTGGATTGTTCCTTTAAATATTATGTAGTGACCTTTTTCCTCTTCTAATCAGTTGAATTGAATTATACTATGTCTGATATTAGAATTGTGAGCCCTGCTTGTATTGGGGGTCCTGATGCTTGAAATGCTGTCTTCTATCCTTTAATTTTTAGTCTATGAAGATCTTTTTTGGATTATATGAGTTTCTTGCTTGCAATAGATTGTTAGATTCTGGTTTTGGATGCAGTCTGCCAGTCTGTATCTTTTCACTGGAGAGCTGAGGCCATTAACAGTGAGAGATACTACTGAGATGTGTTGGTTATTTACTATCATTCTTCTTTATGTTTTGATATAGCCTTTGTTTTGTTTTTCTTTTCCTGTTTTTTTTTTTTGTTGCTGTTTATTCATTGACCTCACTAGTTTACTCTGTGTTTTTAGCTGTGTCTGATTCACTGTATTAAGGATGTTCTTAAGTATTTTCTCTAGAGCTGATTTAGTGTTCACATCTTCTGAGCTGGTGTTTTTCATGCAAATACCTTACTTATCCATCTGTTTTAAAGGATAGATTTTCTGGGTAAGTTAATCAGGGATGGAAGTTATTTATTCTTAGGGCTTGAAATACTCCACATCAAGCTCTTTTGGCCTCTATTAGGGTGTGTTGAAAAGTCTGCTGTGATTCTAATTGGTTTACCTTTATATTTGATTTTTTTTCTCTCTGGTTGCTTTAAAATATTTTTCCTGGATATCTGGTAATTTAATAAGAATATACCTCAGTGAACTTCTTTCATCATAATTGTTTGGCATTCTGTAAATGTTGCTTGTATTTTAAACTCCTTTCCTGTATTTAGGAATTTTTCTTCCATGATTTCTATAAGCATGTTAGTGAATTCATCTGTGCTATCTATGCTATATTCTAGTTTTAATCTGATTCTGATTAGCCTTAGATTGGTCTTCTTGTCATCTAGTAGCTGCTGGTTTGTCTTCTTTTGTTCTCTTATTTTCTTTATGGCTTCTTTTAGCTCTTTATCATAAATCACTATTTTGTTCTTAATATAAGACACACTGTTCATATTGGTCAATTCTTAAATGCATGAATTCTACACAGTTTTTTATTTTAGGTATTTCTGTCTGACCTCTTTTCAAGGATTCCATATCCTTGTTGAATCAGTCATTCAAATTTTGAACTGTTTTGGTTAGCTCATTCAGTTTTTAATCTATTTCCCAAAAATTCATTATGGGCATATTGAGTAAAATTGCTGTGAACTTTTGGTTTATTTCCTCTTTGAATTATCTATTTTCTTTTTTTAAATTTAATTTTTATTTTTTAAAATTAATTTTATTTTAAAGATAGTAAAATCCAACAAAACATAACAGAACAAAGTCAGTCAAAACAAAGCAGTAGAACTGGTACAGAACTTCAAAGCAGGATACTAGGAAAACAATAGCTACTATAGTATTTCTTGTTATCTTCACAATAGTTGATTATTCCATTAGGTATAGTAAAATCAAACCAAAAACAAAAGAGAATAAAACCAATCAAAACAATATTGAATAAAGCAAAACAATTACAATCAGAATAAAGCAAAACAGTGAGAGTAATATTGGGCCTCAAAGACAAGATAGAAGGGAATCCCCCATATTTGCTACATTGCATACTGTCATCCTCCCAAGAGATGCTCAGACTGCCAGCCCCAGGCCTGCAAAATCAACCCAACAATACAAGCATTTAGTTGCTTTATGTAACTTAGTTGTTTTCAACTTAGCCTGTCCTCCAAACCAGCAGGTTGCACACGGGATGTGTGTGTGTGTGAGGAGTTGTAGATTCTTAGCCCGTATGCTGGTAGGCTCACAGGAGGCATAGATATTTCTCTTCCTGAAATCCACACCAGTTGTGCCACTCACCAGGAAGGCAGGCTAGTTGTCTTCTGGTTGGATCCTCCCTGACCCAACATGGCAGGTTCTCGGGAGGCAGGGATCTTTCTCTTCCTGGAGTCCGTGCTGCTCATGCCACTCACAAGGAGGGCTGGCTATTTGTCTTTTGTTTGGATCCTCCCTGACCCAACATGGCGGGTTCTCCCTATCTATTTTCTTCATCTCTTTTATGAACTTTTCATAGATTTCTTCTACCTGGTATTTGTTTTTTTCCCCCTTTGTGACAATTTGCTCTGCCTTAGGAGGGTTGGGGGAGGTTGGAGATGTGCTTCCTTGCTTCCCTATATATATATGTATGTATATTTAAATTATAAATATATATATTTAAATTATGAATATATATTTAAATTATAAATATATATTTAAATTACGTATGGTGCCTGCTTTTTTCCCCTCCCTTTTTTTTTGGGGAGGAGTTACTGTAGGCTGGGAACTAGTGAAGTGAGGAGAATTTGTTGCTTATATGGAGATTTTTAGTAGGCATATCACCTCCCCATGAATAATTTTCAGATTTGTATGTGCAGTGCTAGTATTTACTCATTCTGCTATTTATTTTAAGCAAGTTGGACTCTATGTTTGCTGAAAGAATTAATTACTTCTTGTTACAACGCATCCACAGATTCAATCTTGTACCACTTCTGTATGATAGTCCTTGCAGTCAGCCTTCCTCACTTTGTCTGTTGCCTGTGCACACTATACCACTTTATTGTTTGTGGAAATTCTGCAATGAGGGAGGGGAATTGTGAGAATGGAAAGTGGTTGGATGAGGAGTGTTAGACACTGAGGGGGGAGGTTCAAAAAGGGAACCGTGGTAGATGAGAAGCAAAAGTTGATGTGGAGTCTGATTTTATTGAAGTACTTTTAGTTGAGTCGAAAGATTAATACTGAGAGGTTTCATAGGATATTTTGTGGGGGTAAGGGTGAGTTGAGTCGAAAGATTAATACTGAGAGGTTTCATAGGATATTTTGTGGGGGTAAGGGTGAGATATAGGAGAAAGGGAGTTTAATGTGTGATTGAAGAAAGCTATGTGGTTTTCAGACCTTGCTTAGAGGGAGAGCAATAAGCTAGGTAAATATGGAAGAGCCAAAGACTTAGGATGGGGAGGATTGAGGAATAACACTAGTGAAGGTATGATTGACCGTGAGGGAGCTAAGCACGGGGAGTGTAAAAACTTTGGAGGAGGAGTTTACATGTTTGAAAAAAATAAAGAAATATGTTAATAATATTGTCTTGGGGGTTTGAGGTGGAGAAAGCAGATAGGGAGCTGAGACGAGGGCTAGAACCTAGACACCTAGTAAATCAGAGCCGGTGAAAGGAAGAGCACACAAAAGTGACACTCTGCTAAACACAGGAAACCATAAAAAACATAATCTGCATTACTAAATAAATCAAGAAACATGCAGAAACTTAAACCTGTAAGATGTCCAGTGGGAACACAGATGAGATATCCCAATGAGGCACTGCATATGTAATTCCCAAGTAGCTTCCATACCAGAGAGTCTGAGGGCTCACACCCCAGTAACCCCTCTGATCCTTCTGCTGCCATACTGAAGCTAACTCACACTCAGGACTCCTTTCTTCCTTCCAGACTGCAAGCATTCTTGCAGAGTGTGATTCAGTCTGAGTTCTTGGGTTAGGAACTCTTGCTCTCCCTGGGTGTGAACAGTGGATTCAGCAGACAGGTTATGTGAAATTGCTCACTGAGTCAGGAGGATTCCTATGCAAGCAAGTCAGCTACGGTAGCAACAGGCTAATTCTTTACAGTGGTATCTATCAGTGCTAGTTGAGAAATAACATATCATGAGACCCTGTTTGGGGTCTTCCTCTAGCCTAGTCCGAGTTGCGGTCCACAGTTAATGTGCCCTGCATGTGATGACTGTGTCACCTCTAAATAAACAGCATTCAATAGTAATTTTATAGAATCAGTTATCTAAAACCTGAAGTGCTGGAGACTGGGGTAATCCCAGAGTGGGGAAGAGAAGAGAAAAAGAAGCTTTTGTTCTTTTCAAGAAAATTTTAGAATCTTCTGCTTTGTGGTATGTGAAGGAGGAAATGGGGGGAGGGGAAGGATCCTAATGATGCTAAGGGTATGTTGTGCATCTAGAAGGGGATAGGAGGCAAAACTTGGTATAAAATCGGTGATGAGAAGTGGAGATGGGAAAAGGTCCTGTAGCTAATGCAAATGTTAGAGAAAAAGTTAAAGGGAGACAAATGAAATGGGGGACAGGAGAGAAAAAAAACTGAGAATGAATAAGACACGGGAGAAAGAAGTCAGGCAAAGAGATACGGATAAAAGTATAAGGGATGTAACGATGAGGGAAAATTCCCTGACCCTCTGTGAACTATATTGGGAGGACAAAGGCAAGAGCAAGAGAAGCACACGTATACACTCCAAAGAAAAAAGAATGAAATAATGGAATAAAAGGGTGGGGGAAAGGTACAGAAGGAAGAAAATAGCAAAGAATAAAAAAATTTAAAAAGTAAAATAAAAAATGAAAAAAATAATATAATCAAAGCATAAAAGTTTTTTTTTTTTTTACCTTTTTGGACATGTGACTTTTTCTCACCCTAGGATTAAAGAGCAAAGCTCAAGCTAGGATGTGTCTCTGTTCATGCTGGAAGTCTAAGGTGGCGATCCACCCCCAGAACGGTTCTGTGTGTAGAGATACCGTGAGGATCCTGTGTAACTCAGGCTGAACCTGGCCCTTGACCGCAGGAGCTGGGTCTGCGTTCACTAGTCCCTGCCTCCGGTCTCCCCCTAGTCTGCTGCCACCTGTCCTGTGACTGTCCTTCTCTTGTCCATTTTGGGAACTTGGCAGTGTGAAGTAACCAAGGCTCTAGGACTGAGGTTCAAACATTCAGCCCCTCCTTAGACTAGTGTCCCCACCAGCTCTTGCTCCACAATTGTGGCTGCAGATGCTTGTACTGAGGTCACTTTCCAACTGTGGATGGCTCTGGAAGTTGGCTGCCCTTCCCTAACTATTGAGATTTGTTTTTTGACCTAAAGGCTGCTGTGCATATGGTAGGTGGGGAAACCATACTGAAAAGATAGAGGCTACATGAATTTGAGAAACCGGTCTTCCCCCACCTGACTTTCCAAATGCACATAGCCACCTTATACTTCAGGTATGAGATTAGAAACTTAATATCTGATGAATTGTCTAGTTCAAGAGATAAGACCTAAATATATTAATGTATTGTAATGGAAATGAAAGAATCCAGCCAGATTGCCTAGACCTAGACTTGACAGCCAAATATTAAAGCTTCTAATAACCTTGCATCTTAAATGTGAGATAAGAATAATCAGACATCTGAGGATGCCTCTCACCTAAAAGACAAGCACTTAAAGAAACAAAAATTGAGAAAGTAGAGACAACTCATGGAGAAGAATTTTTTAAAACATAAAAAATGCTTTTGAATTCAAAGCACAAGAATAGAATGCTATTAATAAAGGAGAAGTCAAAAGAACAAAACCTAATAAAGTTCTTGAAATAACGACATAGATCACAAGCTCTACATAAAGTTTAGAAAATAAAAATTAAGAAATCTTTTAGAAACTGGATAGAATAAGAAGACAAAAAATAGGAGAAAAAGAGAAAAAGAAATGTACCTTAAAACTAGAGAGTTTAACATCTAAATGATACAATTTTCTGAAATACAGAATTGAGTAAAGGAAATCAGGTAAATAATTCAAGAGCATTTTCTCAACCTGAAGGATATGAGTTTATAAAATGAAAAAAACCACCAAAAGCCCAGAAAAATGGATGGAAATGCATGTGTACCAAGGTGCGATGTGTTATTTCTGAGTACAGGGGACAAAGAGAAGGTCCCAGTGGTTTCCAGAGAGCAGATAGAAAGGTTCTACACAAAGAATCAGGAATCTGAGTTACTTTGGAGATTACTTTCCAACACAGAATTACATACGCAGCCAAAATATCAATTGTAAGTAAAGGTTGGATAAAGACATTTTTTCAGCTGCATATGGCCTCAAAAACTTTACCTTTCTTGCAGCTTTTTCTCATAAAGAAACTTTTTATTGTATAAAAAACTAAGCAAGTGATTACGATGAGATGGACACTAAAAATCAGGAATTATCTCAGGATGATGGTAAAAGGGAAATTCCCAGGTGAATATGTGCAGTGAACCAAAAGAACAGCCAGAAGGTTGGAGTGGGTCAGAAGGTTCAGGAAGTGATAATTCCAAAATATAAAATGGATAGTGTTTGAGGGTATTAACCGCTTAACAGTTCACCCACGCATCACTTGGGTAGCACATTTGTTTACTGACTATCCTGAGTGCAGGGCAGGGGTCATTTCTATCAGTCAGTTCCTGCTTGCACAAGATACACTCACGTGTCCATTTGTTTTGTACCTACTATTTTGTATACTTTTTA
This sequence comes from Dasyprocta punctata, assembly GCA_004363535.1. Lineage (NCBI taxonomy): Eukaryota > Metazoa > Chordata > Mammalia > Rodentia > Dasyproctidae > Dasyprocta > Dasyprocta punctata. The sequence goes on along the minus strand of RJWM01015677.1, from coordinate 21,049 downwards.
CATTTAGAATGTCTTATTTACCTTTGATGTTTCTAACTGAATCTAGTAATAAGTTTTGGTTATTTTCTTTACTCATCGTGTTTATTTGTAAAAAAAACTTACAATTTTGTGTCACCATTTATAAGAACTTTTATTATAACTACAATATATATAATTTTTATATCACTCCAGAATGCGACAATATTCTTTTATAATATAAAACGGACATGTTTGGGACACTGAGACTGACCAGGAAAGAAGTGTCAACAAATCTGCAAATAAAAAACTGCAAAAGGGAGAAATACTACTATATCACAGAGGAAAAGTCTGTGTTATGAAATGGAAAGACAAAAAAGGTGCCTCCTTGTTGTCAGCTAGTCATAATAAAAATGACAGAACTTAAAATAAGAAACAAAACTAAAGATAATCCAGAAGTGGCCAGTGATTATAATAATTCTATGGGTGGTGTAGACAATATCTAACAAGCTATCTTGTAATCAAAAGTGAGGAAAAATATTACTATAAAATATTTGTGTCCCAGAGATATAGCTCAGTGGCACGAGTGCCTGCCTAGCAAGTGTGAGGTCCTGAGTTTGATTCCCAGTACAAAAAAAAAAAAAAAAAAATTATGCACCTTCTGGACTAAACCACAGGGAACTCATTTGTTGTTTATTCAAAACAAGGAGGTTCAAAAAGTCATTTACAGTTTACATTAGGTCTTATGGACCGAATGAAAAATACGGGGTAGCAAAACGCCAGGCAGGACATTGTCATCGACATCTTCACCATTACATTTAGTAGGCAGACATTTTAGTGAAGTTATACCTCCCACAGCGAAAAAGGAAAGACCAGCACGACAGTGTGAAGTGTGTTGTTCAAAGGAAGACAATAATGCAAAAAGAATTTGGGGAGACTAGATACTACTGTCCAGATTGTAATGTTGTGTTGTGTATTGACTGTTTTGAAATATACTATACACAGAAAAATTATTGAATACATTTGGTAAAATTGTCACTTTTATATTTCTTGTTATATTATCTTATAAAAATTAATGGAAAAGTATGCAAGTTTTGCTTATCCTTTATTTATTTATTTATTTTTATTTTAAAGAGGATAAAGCCAAGGAAAATAAAACAGAATAAAACCAATCAAAATAAACCAGCATAAGTGATACAGGACTTCAAAACCTTACGAAACCAACAATAGTTACCATAATGCCTTTTGTTGTCTTCAGAATAGCTGCAGATACTTTCGGATAGTAGAAATCAAACAAAACAGAATAGAATAGAAATGATAAAACCAAAACAGTGAATGCAATAAAGGACTTCAAAACAAGCCACTAGTAAATTCAAAATGGCTACCATAATATGTCTTGCTATCTTTCAAATAGCCACTCATGCCATCAGGTTTAACATAATCAAATGAAACAAAAGAGAATAAAACCCAACCCAATAAAATAATGAAAATGATATGGCTTCCCGGCCTGGATCGCTTTCTGGTGAGGCCTGGTTCTCTCCCTCTGCAGTCCGCAATTGGCGCTGACTCAGAGAGAGAGGCCTGGGTCTGGCTGTCCACCCTCCGGCAGTGGCCCGCGTGTGGTGCTGGTTTCCAGGCAGGGATCACCTCTTGGTGAGGCCTGGTTCTTTCAGGTTGAAAGGAAAGTTACATAGATGATAGATGGGGAGAGTCTAGTGATAAAGTAAGTAGTGAGAGTTCATAAATGTGAAGAATGAAAAAACAAATACACAGAACCCCAAATACCTGTATTACCTCTAGAGAAAAAAAGCATGAGAAAGAAAAAAAAATAGCACATGCCTAAGCAGTGAATAGCATTTACAGAACCATAATGCACATGTTTAATAATGTTTTGGGTTGGATCTTAAATGTTCCCCAAATTCTCAGATATTTGAAGGGTTGGTACCTAGGTGATGGTATCATTGAGAGATGGTGGAATGTCTAGAGATAGGGCATAGTAGAAGGAAGCTAGGTCGTTGCAGATGTGCTCTTTAAGATACCGAAACCCTAGCTCTTTCCCTCTTTCTTTTTTGCTTTGCTTTGAGGTAAGCAGCCTCCTCTGCCCCATACTTCTGCCACCACAGTGCACCATAGGCCTAGAAGTGATTGGGCCAACCGTGGACTGAAGCATATGATACCATGAGTCAAAGTAAATCTTTCCTCCTTGTGAATTGATTATCTGAGATACTTTGTCACAGTGACAGAAAACTAACACAAAGAATCATCAAACCACAATTATGATAAAAATATGTTGGGGTTTGAAAGCTTGAGAGTATGTGATATGTGTTTGTGTTGAGGAGTAGGGGTAGAGAGAAAGCTAAATACCTATTTGCAAAGGGGAAGTCCATAGGTAATGCCTAAAACCAAAAATTCAAAAGGAAATGGATTTTATTTGCTATTAAAGTTATGGAGGCAAATACCAAAATAAATAACTAAAAGTGTTTGACTGGAGAGGTGGGCAGGCTGTTGAAGAGCAACTCTTTCTATGATAAATAATAGTCCTTGTAGGATGGTTTCTCTTTTCAAACTTTGTGCGTATAATTTCAGTTAAGGTAAAAACAGCCACTGAAAATCATTAGGAAGCTGTGTGGTGAGTTGGAATGGCATACTCTCTCAACTTCTGAAAAGGTGTTTGGGGAAAGACTATAAACACTTTTTGAAAACAAATTCTTATCTTCACTTTTCTAAGGTCATAGAAATAAATTTGATTGTTACTAGAAATATCGGAAATGATGGAAAAAAAATTCCTCATATAGCTTCTTTCTTCTACCCCTAACATAAGGTAGAGGGTATTTCGTCTGGCCAGTTCTTTCTCCTGCCTTTTCCTGGTGAAAGCATAGCATATCTTTCAGAAACAGCTTCACTTTGACTTCAGCCAGTACGGATGGCTACTCATGGATCCCTTTTGTGGGCCACAGCAGTGGAGATGTGACCAGATCTGAGACTGTCATCATTTGTTCTGTCCCTGGTCAGGTGACTGGTCCAGGAATAGGTACATGACTCACATTAGGCTGATTAAAATCCTTCTTTTTACCAGCTGAAACCGGTAGAGAAGAGCAACTTCTGTATCTGTATGTGTCCATGTGGTTTTAGGGATATAAGCCTAGACAGTCTACAGCTCTGTCTTCCGTGTGTGGGGTCAGTTTGAAACGGAAGCAAATACACGGATTGATGCACAAATGAGAGGACAGGTTGGATGAAAGGGAGGGAGGGAGCAATAGCCTCTAACCCCTGGATCAAACTCATCCTGAAGATTCTTCTTCCTCTGCCGTTTTTATAGTTTGAAGTCAGAAGCCAATGGGTATTTCATTCCATTTTTGGATAAAACTAAGAGTTAGGGTTTTATAACTTTTTGTCAAAGGGTCCACACTAATCCTGGTAACCAACATGTTTTATATCGTTAGGCAAGAACAAATTTTCTATATTCAGGAAAGAAAGCATGGAGATGTGTTCATTACATTTTAAAAATATTTTTGACCTGGTGAGGTGGCCCACACCTATGATTCTAACACTCAGGAGGCTGAGGCAGGAAAATTGCTGTGAGTTCAAGGCCAGCCTGGGCTACATAGTGAGTTTAGGGCCAGCCTGGACTACATAGTGAGACCCTGTGTCAAAAAACATATACATAATACATACATACATATATATGTATATATATAGTTTTTTTTTTTTTTGGTCAACAATTAGGATTGTATTATTGGGAGGAAAAGATTCTTAGGTGGGTTAAAAAAAGAACCTACTTCCCCCAAAAGAACCTATTTCCCCCAAAATAGGACTGAGTCTCACATTAATTTTTGCTTCATGAGACACAATAAGGCTTATTTTTAGGGGATATCTAACTTTTTCATGTGCAGCAATATGTATTCATTTACTCGTGTACAAAAATCTACATTTATTCAAATACAGTCATGTTGTCTTCTTCTGGGACATTGTCATAGTTCTCCAGGCTCAGTTTCTTGTGACTCTATTTCCTACAGAGCCATTTCCTGTAGACCCCATTTCTCATATACACTAATAGTGCTCTCCTTAAATGATAGCCAGCTCCAAGTGCATTGTTACAATACATGACATATTATGAAGATTTGTATTAGATACATCACATCTTTTAGTTATCAAGCGTACATGTTATTCATGCATTATCTGTACTCCTATTGGTCATTCAGCGATAATTCTTGAGTTCATCTATTTACATTGGCATTTACCTCTTGCCCATAGGTGCTTCTTGGGTATTTATAAATATTTAGTTATGATTTATATTTTCATTTATTTTAAGTATTAATGTCAGTAATATTTTATTCAATTATATATTACTATTTTATAATTTAATATGACCTCATGTGTTGCAACAGATGTACTAAATGTGTCTTTCCGGCTTAGGATCTTAACTGGGGTTTATTTTTGGGGTAGGGCTTTTATCACAAGCATCCTGAAAAATCATGCCAGGGCTTATTTTCTAGTTAGGTCTTATTTTCAGGGAAATATAGTAGTTTGTCAGTTAATACAGAGAGCAGAATGTCTGCAACTTGCCGTTTGTCCTTCGAAATAGCGAAGTTATTTGATATTCCATAAAAAAGCAAATGTAGAGTCAAGGGTTATGTGTAGGGTTTAGTTGATCTTCCAGAATCCGCGTTGACATCTTAAAGAGATGTGAACTAAGTATAAAGTGCAGTTTGTGCCTCCCTGTGGCTTAGATTCAGTTACAGAAAATGATGTGAATTGGTGAAAATTTAAGTACTGTATTATAACAGAATTTATCGACAGTCGTCCAAAAGTCACGTGTCGTTCTCCCGATGCAGTCTGGCCCATTTAACCCGGAACTCACCTCTTCTCTATATAGACTGATCATCCCCATCCCACTTTCCCGTTTTTATTCACCCTCAAGTGGTCTTGAACTCAGACCCGGGGCAGGGAACCCCGGCCGTGCATGGGGCCACAGCAGCCAGTCTGCTTTTCACGGTTGATTGCTGCTAAACCCCACAGGTACACACACGGAGGCCCCAGAACTCAGTGCTCTGCTAGGAAGGCAGGAGTGGAGCGCTCTGCTCTTCTAAGGACCAGCAATGCTGATTCTGCAGGACCCTCTGCAGAACTGGAGAATCGGCCTGACCACGGCCCACTCCTCCAGGATGACCCTGCGCCCGCCCCTCAGAGGCTCCCCGTTTCCTACCGGCAGCCATCGCTGCGAGGAGCAGGGGATGGCGAGGTGCCAGCCATAAATAATGAATGGCACCCTCATTTGCATGCTTTTCTAGTGGCGCCTGTTTGCGCACAGCAGTGCAGGAACCTGGAGCCCGAGGAAATATGACTTGGAGCCGGCTCAGGCTCCCTCCCTCCAGCGTGCCTAGCTCAGGAAAACGCCGCGCTCTTCCCGGCAGACCATCTGTCTCGCCTCAGTGTGCTTATTAGTAACTGTGGCGGTGGATCTGTCCGCCTGGGACGGCGTCTCGAAGACAGATGCTGAGTTTATGTGTAAAATATGGCTTCCAGCCAAAGCACTAATCACGATCGCCTCTGAAGTGGTTCCAATCGTCTGGATGAGGCGGCCCCGACTCTTATGTTGTTTGTACAAGCTGGTAGTTAGAGGTGTTGTGTACAAGATATTTGTAGTCATAATTTCTCCAAACAGGTTAAGGCAAACATTATGAGAATCAGCATATTAATGTGCTGTGTTTCAAATTAGAATTATAAACATACTTTCCTCATTGGAGGCCTAATCTGCTAAGAAGAAGCCAGATGTTTAATGATGAAACCATTATTCAGGAGGACCTATCAAAGTAGAACAAATTGTTGTGGTTCGAGTGGAGGGGGAAAACCTGCTTTGTGCAAGGGAGCGTGGAAACCCTCCTTGGAGTGGATTCTCGCTTATGTAGGATTTCCACATGCCTCTTGCTGCTGCCCCATAGCCAGGGCTTCTTCTAGGAGTGTCATTCAGCAAACAAGACTCTGCTCTCCGAGGACAAAACAACAGGCCAGGACCCTGCGGTTCCTGGGGCATAGTCAGGAGCAAAGTAGCAACTGTGACAAAGTAGCAGTTGGGAAACATTCATCTAAGGATGCTTCGAGGTGAACTTTTGATATTAAGCCTCACTCCCCTCATGGTGTTGTTGCTAAGCAAAGGGCCAGGAAGTCATGTTGGGTGATGGTGGCATTCATGGTGACCACTGGTCTTGCGAACTTCCTCATGTAGACCTGGCTCCTGCCTTCCCCTTGTTCAGGTACAATCAGCTCACACCCTTGGCATGTGCCTGCAAATGCATCTTTCTTCTCTCTTCTTCTTTCCTCTCCGTATTTCATTCCACTCTCCCTGCTCCTTTCCCTCTTCTTATCAAAAATATGTCTTACAGAATATATTCAATGGCTCCATCCCACTGAAAAGCACACAAAAAACTGGAAGAGGTGCAAAGGTGGAGCCCACAGATTGGTGTTCAAAACCCCGACACCATCACGCCTGGCCCAAGTGCTTAAGCCTTCCCGTCTATTCATTTCCTTTCCTTGCTGCGTACATTTCTTGGACTAAGTCTTTTAAGAGTACACAAGTCTTTCCTAGCAGATGAGCTGAGGTTGTCTTTACATACTCATGTTTTTAGTAATTATGATGACGAGAGGCGTAGCAGAGAGAAGTGGTTATAATCCATGGAGGGTCTGGAGGCTTCCTTTCTGCGGGTTCTGGAATCTGGGAACCATTCAGTTCTGAAAGGAGCTAAAAGTAAGAGGATACCTGAGGCCTGGAAGGCTCATTTGCTCTGTCACTTTTGCACTGTAAGGGACTGGGAAGAAATCACCCCATAGAAATGAGAATTTGTCCTGTCACTGAGGATGCCTTGATTTCTATTAATGGCATCTCCATTTCCTCGAGATAATTACTGATTTCTCCTTCTAATCTGTTTCCTATGTCTTAGTTTTTTTTTTCTTTTCACATTTCTATCCATGTAAAAAGCATCTGTTACCTGTCCCTTGCTTGTATCTTCCTTTTTATTTCAGCAAGGTATAGAAGGGACTCGAAGTATGTTCTAACTCAGCTATTCATCTGATGCTCGAACTGTTTCAAGAGCATCCTCTTCTTTAGCGATTCAAGCACGTAACTGGTCGCATTCTTCCACTGGACACAGCATCTTTCGATGCAGCCCATTTCACTCCTGGGTGACTCTAATTGTTTGATGTTCTTCTGCATGTTGCCTTTAAATCTATTTCTTGGTGACTTCCAGTTATTAATATTGGGGTTGTTGTGGCAGTGAACTGGGATAATGAATATCATGCACTATCAGAGTGTATTATTGACATTATTGGTTCACATTCTGCACCTCAGAGTTGTTTAACACCCACCACTTCTTCCACGTGGAAGCCTTTTGCATCGTTGAGAACAACGACCGTCCCTCTTTGACCCCTCATCCCCCTCCCACTATTTTAAACTAAATATTCCCTTTAATTTGAATCATTCCTCATACAACAGGGCTTGAATCTCTTCAGTATTTTGGTTGCTTGCCTCAAATAAGTGAGGCATAACTTGCAAGCACAGCAGCTAGAAGTGAAAGCAGTACCCATCCTGGTGTGGGGTGAGCTGGGAAGGGAGAGGTAGCTGGGGAGGGCTGGGTGGGCTATGATTTGTGTAGGGTCCAGTAACTGTTAATGGTGCTCAAGTCACAGTATCTTTTCTGGCAGCTACATTACTCTGATGATTTACACTGGGTTTATTGTTGAACAAAACTGTTTTTTTTTTTTAAATAGGATACATTTCTATAAATTCATTGGTGAAAGCAAGCACAACTAAATAAATCAAATACCTGTAGCTCATTTTCCTAGTCTGCAAAGACTCCTTTTGATTCCATCTACATTTCACTTTGTTGTCGGGCCCATGGAAATGCCTGTCCTTGTTCTATGTTTTGAGTTATTTCTGGAAACTATATTTCTTCATGACGAAGAGACTGGTGAAGATTGGGTTCAAAGTGAGGAGAAGGGGCTCAGGTGAGCAGAACCGTTCGGAGTGATAGAGTTGCTCTCAGCTGAGCTGGAGTGTGACTGGGAGCAGAGAAATGGGACACAACAGTCTGGGTGACCATGGCCGTGGATCAGAGGTGTAATGAAAACTTGGTTATAACCTAGCTATTCCCATCAAATAAAGTTGTAAGCCTGGAATTTTAAATAACCAAGTGACAGCAGCTGTTGTATAGAGATTTAACATTTTCCCTGGAGGAGGAGTTTCAGGATCGAATGAGATCGTGTATGGGGAACAGCTTACCTTGAAGGGAGAAACCATTTGAGAATCAGTGAAAAATGTGGCTTATCTTCATTTCTCTCCCTCCCTCCCTCCCTCCCTCCCTCCCTCCCTCTCTCTCTCGCTCTCTCTTTCTCTCTCTCTCTCTCTTTTTTGTCTTTTTGAGACAGGCTTTCTCTAATGCAGTTCAGGCTGGCCTTGAACTCACAGCAGTCTTTTTGCTCTCGGCCTCCCAAGTGCTGGGGTGACGGGTTTGTGCCATCACACTTGGCTTTTCCTATATTCTTCTTGTAACTGTATCTAGTCCTTTACCTCTTTCCACTTTCTACATGTCCAGTTTATCAGTTTGTGAGCAAACTCAGTTTTATGCTCTTTCTGCTCTTCATGGCTTCTTAATTATTCTGCCTTTTGTTCTCCGTCATCTCGGGTTAAAGGGTCCTACAGTTCACCCTCAAGCTCACACTCTTCTCCCTCTCTGCATTACTGTGCTCAGGACCTTCCCTAGCTCCCTGCCTTTCTTGAAGAAGGACTTCTTGTGAGGCTTGGCAGGTGTCACCCTGGACTCACTGGTCTTGCCCAGGCTTCTGGTGTCTGAGAATTTGTTTCTTCATCTCTAAAGTGGAACAGCAATAGAAGAGAATGCGATTTTTATGTGAGTTGATGAACATCAATATCTAAAACAGTGCCTTGGACAGAGGAGCACTCACAAATATTGTGCTATAGTTGGATCTGAAATGGACCCAAAAACCCATTGTTAAAACCTGGGTCACAAGCCCATGGCACTGTTGAGCCTCTTTGGAGGAAGATAGGAAAGAATGCTGAGATTCTGGTTAGTTTGTCTCCTCTCTTTGTTTCCACCTACCATCAAGGTGTGGACTACCTCCTGAACCACTCTCCTTGAACAAAGAGCAATTACTTCCACTTTGGCTAAACCTGGCCCTATCTCTATGCACTGATATGTATAGAGCTGGCTAGGCTATGTCCTTTTCCCTTCAGTGGGCTCTAAGCAATGTAAATAGGGCTGGCTGAGGTGCTGACGTGTAATCTTTGGAGGTAGGCGCTGTTTCCCTGCTCTGTGACTCCCAAAACCATGTTGAGCCAGGCAGGATGAAAAGCCATGGCTCCAGGGCTGTCAACTGGGTTCAGTCCTTGAGAAGAGGCTGTGACTTCCCAGGGCAGAAAAGTTTGCACATCAGAGCTGAAGCACCAGCCCCATAAACATTAAATGCTACTTCAGCTGTGTCATGCAGATTTATCTTTCTGCATATCCTTCTCCCTGCATATTGCAGAGGTGCTTTCAGGCCTCCTACCTAGCCCAGCTCACAGTACTCATGTATTTCCTGCCATTCTCACCATCACTCATCCTGAAGCCACTCCCTCCTTCATGGATTAATAAAATCCATGTTCGGCTGTGGGTCGAGGCCTTTGTTATGATGAACCTTCATCCTGGCTGGACTTAGGACCCTTTAGCTCCCCATGACTATAAAGATGTCTTAATGTCTTTGTTCTCACCTTGGGTTGCCCTGGAATTGGTAGATTGGAGTTAACTTGCTAGAATTCCAATAACATTTCCATGGGATTACAAATATAAACTTCCTGGACTGTGATGACTTCCAGGAAAAAGTCTCTCTATATCTAGGGAACAGGCTGCCTCTATCCTGCACTCTGCCATGATAGACTGTATTGCCTGCCACAGGCCCATGTACCCATGCACTGAACACTCTGAAGCCATGAGCCAAAAATCCTTCTTCCTCTTAAATTGATTTTCTCAGGTACTCTGTCACAGCAGTGGAAAGCTGATTAACACACTTGATTTAAACGTTCTTTGTGTGTGTGTGTGTGTGTGTGGTACAATAAACCCCCAATTTATGAATATTTGAGTTGCAGACTTCCATGGATATTAATGAACCTCCCATTACAAACATTTGTAGATGTGAACAAATTGGGGAAGTAGTTCATGTCCCTGTCTGACACTGTCACAGTCGTGCTGCTGTGCACTTACTGTGCAGTGTGCACTCAGAGCCCAGGATGTCTGGAAACAAGATGAAGAGCAGTGGTGACATGGAGGGGACTGTTAGGAAGTGCGAAGCAATACACACTGTATGTTTGTGTCAAAGGTGTATAAGACCCACTTTGTCAGACTTATGAACAAATCTGACCTACAAATATTCTCCTGTAATGAAACTTGTTTGTAAGTTGGGGACTTACCAAACCCAGAAAGTGCTGAGATACGTTTGTTTTCATCTTGAGACAGGGTTTCATTAAGCTGCCCAGGCTGAACATGTGACCCTCCTGCCTCAGTCTTCCAAGTGGCTGGGATTATAAGCACACACTGTCACCTTCACCTAAATAATCACATACTTAATGAAGTACCTTTTTGTGCTGGGCTTAGAACTAATTAGTGTGAACATAAGCATCCTTGAAGACTCACCTGCAGATTTATGATGATGAGAAACCCAAGAATGACTTTTCTGTCTGCTACCAGATTGACTCATGCTAGCCTTGGGGTGCCACGTCTCAGCCACTTGTGTGTGGAGTTGTGAAAGGAAGCCATGATGAGGTGTTTTCACTGTCCTCCTGCCCTACAAACTGTCCCTGTGGTGATTGACAGCTATCAGGAGCTGAATTTATGAGTTCTGTGACCTAAGAGGACAAAACTCTGAAAAATGATGTTGATGTCCCCTGTGAACCTATAAGCCATGATCAAGAGTGATAATAATGCTAATAATGATGATGATTGTGTCAGGTAATGTACGAGGTCCTGGAGTCACGAGAATGAACAAGACAGTCACAGATTAGAAATGTCTACATAAAGTTCCTTCTTCAGTGCTGGGCACATAGGAGATAGATAATCAGTAACTCTCTTAGAGGGAATATAAGCTGTGCCCAGAAAGTCTGAAAGTCTGAGTGATCTTCAAGATCTCTGGGATTTTTTTAATACTGGGAATCAAACTCAGGACCTTGCACTTGCCAGGCTGGTGCTTATGCCACTGAGTTACATTCCTGGGCCTCTATAGGATTCTTGGAAAAAAAAAAAAAAAAAAAGGTACCTTTGCATGGGGTCCCAAATCCATACATCCACTTTGTAGTAAATCCACCTCCTTGTTGAGTGACCAGACTCTAGGCCCTGTGTAGCCCAAATATTCCCATGTGAGCTTCTGAGTTCCCTCCTCATTGGTCTTTCAGATTTCTCCAGGATGTGCTGCAGTGCCCCAGGCCAAAACTTGAAATGTGTATTGCAGAAAGAGCTGAGGAAGGCAGTGAGGTCTCAGTCCTGGACAATTTTTCTAGGTCTAAGTACCGGCCAACCCTAACAAAGCAGTGCTTCTCTCCGCTTTGCTTCTTTCTCTTTCTGTTTCTGTTTCTCTTTTTATTTCTCTTTTTCTCTTTTATTGCTTTTTTCTTTCCTTCCTTCCCTCCTCTCTCCCTCTCCCTCTCTCTCTCTCTCTCTCTCTCTCTCTGTCATTCATTCATTCATTCTCATAGTATTGGGGATTGAACCCAAGGCCTCCCACATTAGGTAAGAGCTCTACTGCTGAGCTAGGCCCTCAGCTCTTTTATATTTATTTTGAGATGAAATTTCCCTATGTCAACCAGGCTAGACTTAAATTTGTAATCTTCCTGCCTCAGCCTTCTAGAGTGCTGGGGTTAAAGGTGTGGTCACCTGTACAGCTCCTTTACAACACCCCCCATTACTAACTTTTAACAAGTGGATATTAACTGTTAAACAAATTAGTTGTTTGTAAATTGCTTTGAAACTAGAGATGTCAGTTGAGAAATCTTGTAGCTATCCCTTTGTTGGAATACAGCAAGACTGCTGCAGTAGCCACACTGTGTGTGTGTGTGTGTGTGTGTGTGTGTGTGTGACATGAAATACTATGGTATATGTGGTAAACATTTTTTTTTTTTTTTTTGGAGCAGGGATCAAACTCACAACCTTGCACCTGCCAGGTAGGTGCTTAGGCCACTGAGCTAAATCTCCAGCCCCGGTAAACATTCTTGATTAGCTTAGTTCATGGTCACACAGTTCTCTGTGGCTTTAAAGTTTTGAGTGATTGGGTGGTGAATATGTTGGGTAAATTAACTCTTTGCACCCCCTAAAGGAAATTACTTATGGGTCCTAAGGAAGTTAATGCCCCTATTCAAAGTGAGCAACTTTGTTCTTGAGCCTTCCGCATTAGAAGGATCATCTCCAATTTTTTGAATGACTTAAGGATGTGAAAAATATCTTTATTTTCTATTTGATGACACTTGTAGGTAATGTGAGGAATTATAGAATAATGCCTTAGCTTGGGAAGGATTTTACTCTAAAATAAAATCAAGTCAGATTCTCAGCTGTTGCCTGTTAAGTGCCAGTTTGACATTCGAAATGATCCAAACTTAGTGACTTAGAGAACCCCACAGCCAGCAGCTGTAACTTTCATCCACTTGAAACCCGTTTGGCCATGAGTCATGCGGAAGCTCATTCTATTTGGGAGGATTGCATCTGAGCGGTTGGTGATGAAAACCTAAGTCCTAATGATGGAGTATCTCCTGAGCGACTTCAAGGCTCAAATTTGCGTTCATTCTAAGATACACACTTTTACTTCCCTGCCTCTTTTTCCTTAGGAAATTTAGGATGGAATAAAAATAAAAGTAATGTTGAGAGATTGTGGAAGTAAGATTTAGGAATATTCTGTTGGTCTGAGGAGGCGGCATCGTGTATTCGCCAAGTGTTGGTGCTGGAGTTGGGTACTAATTTTTCCCTTGGCGGCAGCGTGACCTGGGCCTTTCTCAGTGTGACCTTGTGCAGCCTTTCTTGGCCTTCACTCTTCAATTATGAAATAAAATTGCAAACAGTGCCTTTCACATAGGGCCAGTGTGATGATTTAGTGAGCTGCCCCAGGTACCAGGTTAGTGGGTAAAGTATTTCTTAGGATAAGCAAGGTAAGATTTAGTGTACAATTGATGAGACTTAATTTAGGACTTTTCACTCATACATACCTCTTTTGAATAAACACTCCTTGTGTACCTAATTTCATGTTTATTATTGTTGTGTTTGTCTCAAACAGGGCCTCCAAAATTATATGGTTCCATAAAGATTCTTTGTCAAGCCCTCATTATTAAGATGATTCCATTATTTCTCCTACTTTGGTGCAGACTTCAGAATTCATCAATTTAAAGATGCTTTTAATAACTGCTAAAAATAAGACAGTATTTTAAGAGTGTCTGTATGATGTATGTTATGATGGTGCTGTCCTAGGCAGAAATCATCTAGGGGGAGAATTAATTTGTTTCCACACACATATTAAATAATGGATTTATTTCTGCCAAGGAAAGCAAGTGTGTGGAGCTTCCTTGATGAGATTTAATAATTTGTAGACTGATGCACTGATGAATATCACCTGATGTTAGAACAGTAAACCTACTGAAATAAGATACACAGTACTCATTAAATGCTTCTGATCTGAAAGCAGTTCTGTGAACAGTTTATTGTATTTGGTTAAGTGGATGAGTTTGTTTTTTGCAGTCTTGGTTGTGTGCTTATCAGATCTAGGAAAGCTAAGTGTCTTTAAGGGACAGAGTTTGGGCCCTTCTAACTGGGACAGTAGGGCAAAGGCATTTAGACAAAGCAGGTAGAGATTGTGAGTAGAAACACAAGGGACATACAGTGTATATTAGGTTCTTCTTTCTAAAGTAAGCAGACTTTCTTACAGGGAAGACAGAGCTTAGTAAGTGAGATATTAACTGAGAAAATTTTTTTTTGGTTGTAAGTACATCTCACATCAAAAGAAGCATTCTTCAGGAGGCACATGCCACTTCCACTCACACTCACAGGTTAGAGACTGATGTCTTAATTATTTGCTTGTTGTTGGGACAACCCTGACATCCATAAGTTAAAGAAGGAAAGGTTTATTTCAGTTCACAGCTTGCAGAAGTTTAGTCCATAGCTGGCTGGCTCCAAGGCAGGGCAGCGTAGTGAGAGGCGCAGCAGCACAGGAGACACTGCGCCTGGCGTAGCAGACAGGAGGTGGCAAGCCTGCTTTCCCTCTCTCCCGTCATGTTTCACCCGGCCTGTCAGCCCACTGGATGGCACCACCCGCTTCCAGGGGTGGGCCTATGTCATCACTGAATCCTTCAGTAACACCCAGGACCATGCCTCTTCAATCAGTGGAGTAATTTAGTTTTCACACACCCTTAATCCATATCATTCACCCGTGATCCAGCCTGTTTCCAAAAGCCTCACCTACGAGTGCCTGAGGCTTTGGTGGAGGGGCATAATCTTGATATAAGCCAAAACATTGACTGATTAGAGAATATGGAGATGTATAGTGAAAGAATGAGCAATTCGAAATGGAGACAAAGCAAAAATATAGAGTGCTTCCTCAAACAAAGGCATCTGATGCTGGGCTGATTCTGAGAGGAAGGAAAATAAAATATTTTAGTTCAGAGACTAATTTTTAAGCCGGATTTTTTTTTTTTTTCTGAACTGGGCATTGAATTTACAACTTTGTGCCTGCACCTCATACCTGCCAGACAGGTACTTAAGCCACTGAGCCAAACTCCCAGCCCTCATTTTTTTGAGGCAGGGTCACACTATGTAGCTCAGGCCGGCCTTGCACTCATGTTGTAGCCCAAGCCAGCCTCGAACTCACAACGCTCCTCCCACCTCAGCCTCCCGAGTGCTGGGATTACAGGCGTGTGCCACCACCCCCAGCTTAAACTGGATAATGTTTTGAAGTATGGTTCTGTTTCTGAAGAGAACAGGAAGGGCTCAGAAAGATAGACAGACAAACAGACAGACAGGGGAGGTGACCACTGGGCTTTTGGCTCCTGTGGATGACTGATGTGGCTGAGGCAGGGTGGAGAAGGAAGCCAGGCTGGACTAACATGGCTGATGGCTGTCAGCCTGTGTAGCAGAAAGACATCTTCAAGATAATGGATTACATTCATTGAGCATTCCCTAAGTGTTCTGATGCTTTGTGATTTCTTCTCTTGAGCAATTCATATTCATTTCATGTATTAGTTACTTAGTGTTATTGGTTTATTAACCCCCCCCAGTATAGATTTTATTGGTACCGGTAAATACTGTGACTTATTTTTTTATTGGTGCGTATAGTTAAGAGTCCTGCAGTCACAAGATTTTCTGCTAAAGCTACCCTTGAAATCTTTAGTTAGTAGTGAAATCTGGAGTTGGTTAGGTGAAATTCTCAGTGGGAAGAGGAACCTGGTGATTTTGCTGAGCATGCAGGTGAGGGTGTCTGCTGTGATCATTTGCAGTGACCTTGCACCCAGCTCTTTGCTGGTCATGAAGGTTTTGCCCCATTTCCAACTCCATCATTACCCACTGAGTGTGTCCACCTGAGCTGGAGGGGCTCTTTTCGTCCCTAGGAGCTGCTGACTGTCGGTCTCTTCTCTGTGTTCCTTCCAGGGGCATGATCTCCACTGCTTGCAGTTAGCCATGATGGAAGCTTTTGCACCGCGGAAACTGGGTATCACTGGGGGACACAGGGCTTTCCCCACCCCGGAGGGCAGCTGGCTCAGTCTCGTGAGCAGGGAGGACACTGTGCTGGGGCAGTAAGAGAATTAAGATGTGAGAGAAATGTGTGCTGGCCCTTAAGTAGAGGGAATTAATGATGACGATGATAGTGATAGTGATGATAAACACCTGCTGATCTTACTTTTTAGAGCTTTACAAGCATTAGCTTATTTAACCCTTACCAAATGACTTGCAAATACCTTCCTGAGACGTACTCTTTCTGTATGAGGTGAGGCTCAGGAAGGTTAGCTAACTTACCCATAATTCACCTGGTGCATGCTGAAGTTGGGATTCAAGCCTGGGCACTCTGATTAAGTACGTTAAGGACAATATGATGGAATAAATGGTCTAAAAGAAACAAATGGCTCTTCTCAGGAAGTCAGAGAAATAAGAACTGCAGCTTTATGGAGCAGGTGGGATTTCAGACGGGTCAGGTTTCACTCAGAACAGGTGTAACGTAATGGGAAAGGCTGTGTTGGAGAACGGGCCCAGAGATGGGAGGATGCAGGGCAGGTGTTCAACCTGGTGAGTGCTGTGGTCTGGCTGAGGTTAGGGACATGGACTTAGAAGTGGAAGTAAGGCTGCAGAGCTAGGCTGGCAGTGTCAGAGGGGGATACTGAATAGCAGGTGGGAGGCAGCATGCGTCCCCTCTCTTTATATTTCCTTTGCTCAGTATCTTGGAAGTGGGTCAGTTAAACTGAGCCAAACCAGCCCAAACTGTGCTCCAGTTGATAGAGAGTTTTGATTTTTTTTGTAGATCATATCAAAGAGCTAATATGGCACTCAATTGGAATCCAGTTTTTTTTTCCAACTCTGGATTATTTGAGGGACTTTCCTTCAAATGGTTGTGTATTAGTCACTTTCTCATTTTTGAGACAAAATACTCAACACCCACAACCTAAAGGAGGACAGTTTTAATTTGGCTCAAGTTTCAGTGTATTCAGTCTATGGTTGGGAGTCTCTAAAGCATAAACAGCATGGTGGGAGGCCATGGCAGAGGAAAGCTGCTCACAGCATGGTGGCCAAAGGTAGAGAAGGGAAGAGCTAGGGACAAGAATACACCCTTCCAGGTCATACTCCCTGGAACCAGCCTCTTCAACCTGGCTCCATCTCCAAACAACGTGTGTAGCTATCAACTTCTCAGTGGATTAATCCACTGTGTATAGCACCCCACAACCCAATCACCACCTCTGAAACACACGAGACTTTTGGTTAACAGTTTAGATCTAAATCATAATAGGCACATACATATTATTTCATTAGCTTCGTTACCTTTCTAATGACTGTAATGTGGCTCAAAGCCACTGTGTCCTCCGCTGGGTCATTGTATTTATGATTTAGGAATCCTTGTATTTATTTATTTGTTTTTTAAATTAATTTTATTTTAAAGATAGTAAAATCCAACAAAACATAACAGAACAAAGTCAATCAAAGCAAAGCAGTAGAACTGGTACAGAACTTCAAAGCAGGATACTAGGAAAACAATAGCTACTATAGTATTTCTTGTTATCTTCACAATAGTTGACCATTCCATCAGGTATAGTAAAATCAAACCAAAACCAAAACAAAATAAAACCAATGAAAACAGAATATTGAATAAAGCAAAACAGTTATAATCAGAATAAAGTAAAACAGTGAGAACAATATTGGACCTCAAAGACAGAAGGGAATCCCCCATATCTGCTACATGCATACTGTCATCCTCCCAAGAGATGCTCGGCCCGCTGGCCCCAGGCCTGCAAAATCAACCCGACAATACAAGCCTTTAGTTGCTTTATGTACTTTAGTTGCCATCAACCTAGCCGGTCCTCTGAACCAGCAGGTTGCTTGGGGTGGGGTGGTCTTGGTTCTCAGTCCGCGTGCTGGTAGGCTCACAGGAGGCGCGAATCTTCCTCTTTCTGGAGTCCACACTGCCAGTGCCACTCACCAGGAAGGCACGCTAGTTGTCTTCTGGTTGGATCCTCCCTGACCCAACATGGTGGGTTCTTGGGAGGCATGGATCTTTCTCTGGAATCCTTGTATTTATGAATTAAGGAATAGTGTACACTAATCATTGGCTGTCTGGAGGAAGATACTGATATTGCTTGATAGTCTGTTTGGGTTCAAGCAGCTCCTCTACAATATAATCTATATATTGTTGGGTGTTACATTTCTGGAGCAGGGCTAGGGTTGTAGCTTGTCACTGGTTCGATCCCCAGCAGACTCTTCACCAAAGGAATTCCCTAGAGGTAAGAAACATGTTTGACACGATTTTTCATTGTCATCCTCATCTCTGACAGTTTCTGTGCAATAATATTTGATGAAATGAATATTCAAGTTATCTCATCCACCATGGATTGGACTGTAAAAATGTCAGTGTCCACACTGTTAGCTTTCTATAATTAATAATTTCCTGAAGAATTTTAAGAAAACCCCAGATTTCTATTTCATCTGTATTTATGAGGTTTCTTCCTTGAGATAGCAGGCAGAGGAGCCAAGGCAGGGAATCTGTGTGTTCTTTTGCTAAGCAACATGTTCTCTTTTGAGAAGTTTTGAAATATACTTTGTTCAAACATGGACTGTCTTTTTCCTTCTTCTGCCTGGCCAGTTTTGAGGAACAGATTAATCAGTTCCTTGCTCCTTGCCCACCTGGTACCTGGCCCTTCTTGATTTCCCAGTTCCCTGGTTTCCTGGGTGCCCTGAAGTTGGACCCAGTACCAGGTGGACTCAGTTTTCTCTACTTGACTTTACTGCTCCCTTGAGGCCACACTCTGGTTGACACTCAGACCTCAGGTAGAAATGCTGGTGTCACATCTGCTCTTTGGTAAGAATCTATCTAATAGGTTGTTAAATTCTTTGTCCATTGTGCGAGTGGGTCAATAGATGACCGCCTTTTCTGTGACTAAATTTTGCAAAAGCTTGTCTGTTCTGACCCGTGGTCAATAGATTAAAATGCAGTAGGTACTCTCCTACTTTGTATAAAACTCTTAATTTAAGGGTAATGATATTTTGGATGATTCCCTCTCTCCATCCTGACTACTTTGGGTGAACTCAATCTCCATTAGGCAGCAAGATTGGTTGCCCATTCTACACTGGTTATAATGCACCCCAAATCCCTAAACCTCAGGAGAAGGTACTTTATTATTTCCTAGTACCGGCTTCCTTGCCAAGTTGTACCAGGGTCAGGGTATAGTGCACCTCTCTGTGATTTACCTGGCTGACTTAATACCAACAGCAGGGGCAGCGAATTTCTGGTATTTAGAGGACTTGGCACAATCCCAAAACCATTGCCCTCACTCTCATCTATAGTGTATCTTACGACTCCTCCCAAGTTTTAGGAGAAGCCTTCTACTACCTACTCTTCCTTCTCAATGTTATAGCAGACTATGTCTGTTGTTGCCAAAAATTTCAACTTCAGCATATTCTTTATAGGACTTCTGCCCCTTCTTAGTGTTTTCTCTTTCTTAAGGAAAGACACCCACTAGGCAGGGATGAGCAAGACCAGAGAATTTGTGTTTGTATAACACAACAATGTTTGATAGAGTTTTATTCCTGTGACTATAATTTTGGCTACACTTGGGAGGAATGGGGTTATACTTGAAGTGGTGGGGTATGAGGGTAAAGTTGGGAAATTAATTTGTGTTGATTTACAGTGGAAAAAGTGTTTTATCCTAAATGTATGTTTGCAATGTCAAAATTGCCCTTCCGTCCACTTCTCTACACCTGCCCCAATCCTACTCTAGTATTTTGTGAACACACTCACATTTAATTATCTCTACTCATCAGGAATTTAAAATCTTTGATTATTCCTTTTTCATTCTCTCTCTTCTCAGACAAAGGGCCCCTAAGATTTTTAGCTCACCAGGCTTTCTATCTTTCCCTCACTCATTTCCCTTCTTGGGACCTTCCCCAGCTTGTGACCATTCTCAGAGGACATCTTGTTGGGATTTCCAGAGGATACCACAGTCCCCCTGCTTGTCTCAAGGTTGTCAAAAACATCTATATCTTAACATCTTCAGTGCATTACTCAAGAAGGAAGAACAGGAGATACACACGATATCATGTCTTTGGAGCAACAGATTTTTGGGAAAAGCCTTCATAAATGCTTGGCATTCTTACAGCATCCTGGACATCAGAACAAAAGATTTCTGGGAAATGATTTCCCCCCAGCTGTCTAGTCTAGAAAGGTGCACAAAGTCTGTTCTTCTCTAGATGTATACCGTGAAGCGTGCTCGAGAAGGCCACCAGGAGCTCTTTCAGTGTGACTTTCTGCTTTCTTTCTTGGCTGTTTTGTTCTAGGTTCAGACAAAATCAGGATTGGAGTTGGGTTGCTCTTTCAAGCCTTCTTATTATTCTCTGTCCCAAGACATTTACAAGAAAGACATGTTATTTTTCTGAGGCAGAAATGTATATAGCTTGTGGGTATGAATGAAGATTCTAGCTAAGGAAACTTACTTTGAAACCTCAACTTGATCTACCAACTTTCTTGATCAAAAGGGAAATAGAGCCAGCAAGTAAGTGTTTGGTTTGAATTGGGAGAGGAAGAGCTGAGTCTTTGGTTTGGAGTATTTAGTGATAGCCAACTCTTTCCTTTCCTTTGAATGATCTTCCTCAATTAATGTCCATGTGTTAATGGGCTATGATTTCCCTAATAGATAACACCGATAATATCAGGGGTGGGACTGAACATAATGGTTTCTGTAACATGTTTAATTTCTGGTGGTGCTGTTAAATGTTGAGGAAAATTAGTCACATTTAGAACCATCTGTTTCCAAAAGTGGTTAAAGTGTGGAGTGTCTTCTGATTAGCCATTATAGGGCTTATGATGATAATTGTGGTGTGAAATGATTCTTTTTATTCTCTTTCCACGTTTTATGCTATAAATACACATTTGCTACTAGGGAACTGGATTAAAAATGTCAGAGAATATCTTCCATCACGTGTGTGAAGAATTTAAATCTCACTTTCCTGGTCAATCCTAGTATACCTTATCTTCCATTAATGTAGCTGCAGATTCAAAACCATGGTTAAGAAAATGTATGGAATCCTCAATGGTCACAAGCATTGGTTGATCAATAAGGGATTGAGACTGAGTGGGGAGGACTCTGGTGTGAGCTGCCTTGGACATTTTATTTTCTGGGTTGTTGGTATTGAGTGAAAGGGAGGAGGAAGGAGAAGCGAGGAGAAGGAAAAACTGATTTTTAAAGTGGACAGCCACCTCATGGGGTAGTATTTCCCCCAGTTTTTGCATGCAGAGTGAGCATTTATAGAAAATGGGCATAAAACTTACCTACATAGGACCATCTAGTCCTCTTAGTCGGCAGGTCAGAAATTCACCAAAAGTA
>RJWM01015676.1:0-47240 GCA_004363535.1 Dasyprocta punctata | reverse complement strand
AAAAAAAAAAAGTAAAACGTGCCTTTCTGTAACCTTTGTTATCCATATTAGGGAACGACCACCACCATCCGGCTTTAGACCCTCCCCATGACAACTCCTCCAATGGATGCAAGAGATTTTTAAATTACTAACCAATGTAATCAACTTTTGTACCCACGTTAGCAAAACTCCTCCTCTCTTTGTTCTAACGTTTTATAAGCCCCTCCAGGCCGCTGAGAGGCACGCAGTCTCGGATTGGCTTTAAGTGAGACTGCGTCGCCTGGCCAGGAAAATAAACGCTCCATTTTAAATTCTTCGGGCGCTCCGTGAGGTTTTTTCAACTCAGGGGTCTTCACTACTACAGATCTATCAACACATTTGCTGGTAAAGTCCATTTCTATTTCCATAATTCTCTACTCTCCTGGTTGTTCCTGCCTATCAAGCAAATCATGTTAAAGAAAACCAGTTAAGCAGTAATTAGGAAATAATAAGGCTGAATCAAATGTGGTTATCCCTTTAAGGAGCGCAGGGAAATCTCAGGAAAACACCAACCATGGGTTTAGACAAATTCTATTAGAAAAGAATTTTCTTTGTAAGAACTATTTAGTCTGAAATAAGTTTCCTAAGAGAACTTCAAGGGAAGTATCTTTTAGTTTGTTTATCTTTTCATATACAGACTGTAAATCTAGCATTTGACTGGGTAATATTGCGGTACTGGGGATTAAAACTCACAAACTTGTGCCTGACAGGGTCACACTATGTAGTTCAGAACAGCCTTGCTCACAATGTGGCCCAAGCCGGCCTTGAACTCACAATGCTCCTCCTACCTCAGCCTCCCGAGTGCTGGGATCAAAGGCGTGTGTCACTATGTCCGGCTAATTTTTAAATTTTTATTAGCCCAAGTTTGCAGTATGTGGTGATCACAGTCCTTGAGGATGTGTATAACACACCTCGATTCTTTTTTCATCCCCTTCTACTTCCACTTCCCCTCCCTCTTCCCTCCCACTACATCAAGTCTTGGTCCGCTTTCTTTTTGCAAAAAAATCTCTTTCATATCATCTACCACATATTTTGCTTTTTAATTTACTTATACTTTGGATTTCTCATATAAGAGAAACTATGTGATATTTACACTTGTGTGTCTGTTTTACCTCACTTAACATTATGGTCTTAAGATGTATCCATTTTTCTATAAATGGCTCAAATTTATCCTTCTTTGTGGCAGAGTAGTACTCCATTGTGTATAAAGACCACTGTTACGGTTTATACATTGCATCAACTTGAGAAGTCTAGAAGCTGAATGAAGTAACTCAGCAACTCTACATCCTGGGGTGTAGAGTACAAACAGTTTACCTGTTCCTTGTGTCAATTTGAGAAGGTCAGAAGTTTAACTGAGAGACTCACCAGGGAGCCAGAGTTCTTACTTTGTAAACAGCCTCATCCTGTGCAAAGGAAGGCAAGGATGTTTGTGAAACTACACCCACCCTGGGGGCAGGACGGGGAGGGTGGCCCGTTGGGAGCCCTTGAAGCTGGAAATTGACTCAGGGCATGATCCCACATGATCATTCCAAGAACAAAGAGAGCCTAGGACAAGTCACTTGAAGAAGCTACTTCAGCCTAGAGAATACTTAGCCCCAAGATAATCTGAGCAATGGGTTGCTAGGACAACAGGGTGTCATGTGACATTAGGTTGCTAAAAGGTATAAATAAACACCCCTGCAGTGAGGGGCCAGTTCCTTCCATCAGGAGAGTAAGGGCTCCACCGGACCCCAGCTTTGTCTCTGTGTTTATTTTTCTCATCCTCTCCGCAGTCCTTCACCCCAAGAACCTCAGGAGCCCCGTGGGTTGTGGCAGTGGCCTGTGTACAATACAAGGGAGGAAAAGAGGCTTGCTCTTGCCCCCTTTTACTCTGCCTGCTTTTTGCTTGGCTGCTGCCTTGAAGTGTTGCCCCAGTACCACGCCACCCTGCCTTGGAGCCAGCTGACTATGGACTGAAACCTCCACAAACTGTAAGCTAAATAAACCTTTCCTTCCCTAATTTTGGGTGCCGGGTATTTTGTCTCAGCAATGAGTAAAAAGTAACCAAGACAACCACATTTTCTTTTCTTTTCTTTTTTATTATTTTAAGCAGAACAAAACCCAATGATACAAAAAAGAATACAGTCAATCAAAACAAAGCAGTGAAATTGGTATAGGACTTCAAAATAGGACAAAAGGTCATCAACAATGGCTACCATAATATATCTTGTTATCCTCACAATAGTTGTCCATTTCCTTGGACGAAGTAAATTCACATAAAACAAAACAGAATAAAACCAATCAAAACAGAGCATTGAATAAAACAAAATGATAAATAGGAATAATATCGGATTTCAAAAACAAGACAGAAGGAAATTCCCCATATTTGCCATATTGCATACTATCATCCTCCAAATAGATGTTTAGACTACTGGCCTTTGTCCTGTAAAGTCAATCAAATGATACAAGCATTTAGTTGTTTTTGTACCTCAGATGCTGTCAGCTCAGCCTGCCCTCTGACCCAGTTGCCTGCTTGGGTGGGGGAGGGGTCTTGACTCAGCCCAGGCGCTGGCCGGCTCATGGGAAATCTGGCTTCTGTCTTCCTAGGCCCCTCCTGGTTTGCATGGCTTACAAGCAGATCAAACTAGCTTCTTGATGTGCTCTTCCCAGACCCAGTATGGCCGCTGCCGACTTACGGGAACAGCGGACTGGCTTCTCTTTTCCTGGGCCCTGTGTGAGACCACATTTTCTTTATTTGTTTGTCTGTGCATGCACATATAGGGCACTTTCAAGATTTAACTATTATGAGCTGTGCTGCTATAAACATGGGTATGCACAAAACACTGGAACATGATGACTTTAATGCTTTGAGGAGGACATCTAGAAGGGGAATAGCTGGGTAGAATGGAATTGCTATTTTTAGTTTTTTGAGGAATTTCTGTACTGACTCCCACAGTGATTCCACTCATTTACAGTCTCACAAAGCTCTTTATTTGTTGGCTACTCTAGCACTTGGGGTTCTCTAGAGGAGCGGAAGCAATAGGAAATATATTCATGACTATGCAAGGGAATCTGTTAGGCTTAGAGGCTCAGAGTTTGGAGAGTGCACAGTGGCCGCCTGAGGAATCAGAGGCAGGAGGATGCACAGCGGCTGTAGGTGCACTGTGGAGCTGGAGCAGCCTGTAGCTGCTCAGTCCAACATGACAGATGCCAAAGAACCAGAGAGCTCAAGGATGCAGCACCAGTCTGAGGTCAAAGGCTTAAACGCTCATTGGAGTCGCCAGTGTGAGTCTGCATTGGGAAGGTGAAAAGGTGGAGACCTGGAGACGGATGTCCAAAGGCAATGACAGCGGAAGAGTCTGATTCAAAGGTAGCGCGAGGCTATTGTTTGTCGACTAGGGGAAGAGAAATTACTCTTCAATCAAGGTTGCATAGCCATGTATATAGTTAGATCCATTTTGTAAGACACATTTTTTTTTTCTTTTTGATACAGGGTTTCACTATGCAGCTCAGGCTGACTTTGAACTCACTTTGTTGCCCAGGCTGGACTTGAACTCACAGTAACCCTCTTGCCTCAGCCTCCTGGGATTACAGGTATGTGCTTCTACCCACAGCCAGCAATCACCTACTATTACATTGGTTTTTTGAGACAGTCTCATTACTTAGTTCAGACTGGCCCTGAACTCACCATATAGCCCGGGTTGGCCTTAGACTCCTAGCAATCTTCCTGCCTCAGCCTTCTGAGTGCTAGGATGACAGATACGCACCACCACGCTCAGCTGTGAGGAGTTATATAAATGGGCATATGCTGATCTATGAATAGACAGGGTACCTTGGTTATTCGAGAGAGTGTATTGGTTGGGTAGGTTTGGTGTGGATTGGAAGAACATAGAGAGGTGACTGATTTTTGTTTTATTTACCTCTTTTCTACAGGTCTTTTTATAATAATCTTGTTTCATTTTTGAGATAGGGTCTTTCTATACAGCCAAGGCTGACCTCAAACTCTAGATCCCCCTGTCTCTGTCCTGAGTAGCTGGGAGGACAGGTATGTATCAATAACAAATTTTTTTATTGTTGTTGAAGGTTAATCTTTTTTTAACTTTTATTTTTGTTAGTGCATGTTCGCAGTTTGTATTGATTACATTCATCTCGGGCATCTGGTATGCATACATAGTGTATCTTAGCTCCCTTTATGTTCCCTTCCCCTCGCTTGAGGGGGAAGAATAGAGTTTCCACAGGGAGAACAAATCCTTGGGCCAAACTGATGGTGGGAAGTGAGTATACTTTTGGAAAGTGCGAGCTTCTTGTAGGATCTCATTTCTATGGCAAGGAAAATGAGTGCATTGAGAGCTTCATCACCTCTCTCCCCACTCCATACTGCCCCCTTTTAATAATCCAGCCTGGGTTAAAACTGCACAACTGTATGGTTGGCACAACTGGGCCCGGAAGTGGCCAGGTGGTTTAGGCGAGGCAGAAGGCCAGCACCCTAGGGTGACCGGGTCTACTTTCATCTGCACGTCCGCTCCCTCCACCAACCTGGAGGCCCACCAGAGATGGGGAGGAGACTTCAGGGGATAAGCTAAGGTCCGCCCAGGTCAGCCCTGCCTGCAGGCGGGAGGGAGCAGAGAAGCAGGACAGAGCGCAGGACAGCAGCAAGACTGCTAGGTGTGCGGGAGCATGGCCGTCATGTCAGCCTGGCTTCACAGGAAGGCACCTGGTGGGTGGGGCATCCCAGAACTCCACCTGTTTCTGCCTCTGCAGAAAGCTGGCACTTCTCTAACAACTCCACCAGTGTGTTCTCAGGTCTTTGCTACTGCTTGCCAGAGGTCTTATTAAATTACACTATTCCCTGGTAATAGGGGCTGTGATTGAAATTACTTTGGGAAAGAGTACTTTTTGCCTAGGAATTTCCACACAGTGGAATGACTTCTCATAAAATAAAAGGAAAGCAGAGCATGGTGGTCTGAAATCCCAGCATTTGAAGGCTGAGGCAGGAGGATTGCAAGTTTGAAACCAGCTTAAGTGACTTAGCTAGATCCTGTCTCAAAACAAACAAAAACAAAAACAACCCCAAAAAACAAGGCTGGGGCTGTAGCTCAGTGTTACAGCCATGGGTCCAAGCTGCAGTACTGCAAGAAATACAAAACAAAAATAACTATGGTCATTCTAGTGCCTCCCCGCTTAGCCGACCTTCTTTTAAAGTAACATTTTTTGTGGCTATTTTGCGTCAATCGCAAAAAATAAAAGGGACGCAATGTATAAAAGTAGGAAAACTCAGTAGAGCATAAAGAGCCGTTAGTCTCATTGTTCAGCATTAACTATGAATACTTTTCTTTTTAATTTTTTTTCCTAAATCCACTTTATTTTATTTCAAGGAGAAAAAGGAAAAAAAAAAGAAAAAGAAAAAACTAAAACTAAACTTCAAAACACAAAGGAATACTTTCTTTTTAAACAGTAATGGGAGCCCGGCGTGGTGGCGCACCCCTTTAATCTCAGCACTCGGGAGGCTGAGGTAGGAGGAGCGTTGTGAGTTCGAGGCCAGCTTGGGCTACAACGCCAGCGCAAGGCTGGCCTGAGCTACATAGTGCGACCCTGCCTCAAAAAATCAGGGCTGGGAGTTTGGCTCGGTGGCTTCAGCGCCTGCCCTGGCAGGTGTGAGGGTGTGAGTTCAATCCCCAGTGCCGCAAAAAACAAAAACAAAAAAAGAGCAGTAATGGGGGTGCTTGAGCTCTTTTCCGAACTACTTACTTTTCCCTTAGAGTCAGGGCGGACCCAGGCTTGGGGTCGACACCACGCCCACCGCGACGCTGCCCATCCTAAACACTGACGCTCCTTTAAGGAGGCGGGGTCAGCAGGGGCTTGCGCTGATTGGCGGGGCTCGGAGCCACGTGGCCTGAGGGGCGTGGCCTCCGGCGGCGTGAGGTAGAGGGCGGGCGGCCTGGCTCCGGGAAGGGGCGCGCGGGCACTGATGATCCTCCCTCTGTCCCTGGTCAGCCTCGCCTTCTGTGCCTGCTACCTGGCTTCCTACCTCACGAACAAGGTGAGGGGCGGGCGCGGGAGGCGGCGAGGGCGGGTGGGGCTGCGGCGGCTCGGGGAGGAGCTGGAGGCCGAGGCGGTGCCCGGCGCCGGGCCTGTCAGGTCGGGCACCTGAGCCACTCCCGGAGCGGACGTTTGACCGCCCCTTCCCGGGAACTTAATTGGAGGCTGCGGGGTCAACTTTTAGGGAGCTCCTGTTCCCCGTGGGAAGTGTTGAGTGGAAATCAGACTTGTCCTGCTTTTCCCCCTCAGCTCCCAAAGATACCACGCTCAGAACCCCAAAAGATTCCAGAAGCCTTCAAGTAGCTTAGTCCAGCTTCCTCGGTCCCTCTATCCCTCCTTGCTTTTATGTCTCCATCACAAGCAGTGCAGTATGCCCAAGGGCTTTTCATGGGATTTAAAAAAAAGTAATTCAACGTGTAATGCTGGCCTTGAATTCACTATGTAGCCCAGGATGGCCTCACACTTGCAGCAGTCCTCCTGCCTCAGCCTTCGGAATGCTGAGATCCCAGTCATGCATCACCGCGCCTGGCTTTTGTGGCTACAGTTCTATTTTCCCAACCTGAACTTCCTTCCAGCGTCGAGGCCTCATAGGTCGGCTTGGACCAAGTGCAGTCTCCAACCCCACATCCATGACTGTAGTTCCTGTTACCCACCTACAGTTAACCAGGGTCCAAAAACATCAATCGCAAAACTTCAGAAGTAAATCCCAGTTTGTAAATTTTAGCTTTTGATGAGAATGTTGTTATACTATTCTATTATTAGTTGTCTTTCATCCCCTACTGTCCCTAAACTTCATCATAGGTATGTATGTACAGAAGACATAGGTGTCCACAGGGCTGCATACCCTAGGTAACTTCAGGCACCCTCTGGGGAGAAGAGGGACTCTCCTAAAGGCCGAATGAGACAAGGACCGGGCAGTGGACACCCCACGAGTATGCTGTCCTACATCTAGCCTCTCGGCCAAATTATTAGTTTTTCCAATACTGAGAACTGAGCTCAGGGCCTTCACATTGAACTCCATCCTCAGCCTTTTTGTTGTTTCATTTTTTATTTTTTAAAATTTGAGGAGCCGGGCGTGGTGGCGCACGCCTTTAATCCCAGCACTTGGGAGGCTGAGGTAGGCGGAGCATTGTGAGTTCGAGGCCGGCTTTGGGCTACAACGCGAGCGCGAGGCCGGCTTGGGCTACAACGCGAGCGCAAGGCCGGCCTGAGCTGCATAGGGCGACCCTGCCTCAAAAAACCAGGGCTGGGAGTTTGGCTCAGTGCCTTAAGCTCCTGCCCTGGCAGGTGCGAGGTTGTGAGTTCAATCCCCGGTGCCTCAAAAAAAAATTGATTGCCCACCCTGGGCTCAAACTTGGCAATCCTCAGCCTGTCAGAGGGCTGGGCTACAGGTGTACACTGCCACACTCAGCTTCTGCTACATTAATTTACCGCTCAAGTAGTGAAGATTGTTTTTGTACCTATAGTAGAGGATGTTCTTCTCTTCCAGTTTTTCCAAGATTTCAGTGCTAGAGTACTAGCTTCTTTATTTCTGTTTTTCTCAGTGTAGTTTTCTCCCACAAGTGAGTATGCCCTCTTTATTTTTATTTGTTTTTGAGACAGGGTCTTGCTATACAGTTCAGGCTGGCCTTGAACTCACCATGTAATCCAGGCTGGCCTCGCACTTGTGATTGTTTTGCCTCAGCCTCCTGAGTACTGAGATTACAGGTGTGTGCATCACGTCTGGCTCCTTTATTTTTAGAAGGGGAAAAATCTTTAAAAACACATTCATCTCGTGTGTCTCAGAAAACCCCTTCTACCATGCAAAGAGGAGTTGACTTCTGTTTGAGGTTTGGAGTAGCAGGTGGGCCTGAGAAGGAGGCTGTTGGGTCAGGCAGGACAAGCCACGGTGCCCCTGAGTTCTGGCTTTGGTCTCCTGGCCTGGCGAACCTGTGACACATGCCAGCAGTAACCTGGGCCCAGGCAGACACCTGTCCTTCCCGACAGTTATGAGCCTCCAGTTTGCAGGCAAAGTCCACTTCCAGTCCTTCACAGCTTCCGAATTGCGCTTTCTCAGTGACTTGAGGAATTCGTGAAAGGAGATTTTTTACTATTTATGTATTTATTGAGATAAGGTCTTGCTGCATACCCCAGGCTGGTCCAGAACTCATGGCAGTCCTCCTGCCTCAGCCTCCTGAGTGCTGGGATTACTGGCCTGCTGCACCACATCCCACCCAGGAGACACTTTTAGAACTAAGACTTCATTTGTCTCACTGTTCTTTAGTGAGTGAGGCCAGAGTGTCAGCATTTTATTTTGTTTTGTGGTGCTGGGGATTGAACTCAGGGCCATGCCCAAGCTGGGCGGGTGCTCTGCCCTGACCTGCAACCCAGACTGTGAGCAGCAGCCTCTGTGGCCTGGGGTCCAGGCTGAAGGGAAGCACTAAGTAAACTGACCTGACCAGGGTGGCTAAGGGTGCACAGGAAATGACCAGGGTCCTTTAATCCCTTCTCTTCCTCCACTCTGCAGTAAAACTAGCAAGGAAGAGTAGGAGGAGCGTATTGAAATACACAAGTAAATGAACTTCAGGGAAGAATTTCTTTCTGTCTTTCTTTCTTTCTTTTTTTTTTTTAAGCAGAATTTCACCATGCAGTTCAGGCTGGGCTTGAACTCACTTTGTAAAACAGGCTGACCTTGAACTCACTTTGTAGACCAGGCTGGCCTTGAACTTGCATGATCCTCTTGTTTTGTCTCCTGAGTGCTGGGATTACAGATGTGTGCCACCACACCTAGCTAAGAATTTCATAGATATTAAGTATGTAATATAAAGACCTTGCCCATGATCTTTCATTCCCTTTAAGATCATGTGAAGAATTAGTGGAGTCCTTTCTCGAAGCCAAAAAAACTGTTTTTTTTTTTAAAAGAGGGTAACAATGGTTAATACATCGCATATTGTTATCTTCAAATAAGAGTACAAGATATCTGCATTTGATTGTTCAGACTATATTAGCACAAACCTTTCTTTTCAGTGAACTAAGAGAAATTAGCAATATGGTTATTTTAACTATCATATATATAAAATATATACATATGCATATATTATTTCTTTCAGCTTCTTACACTAGAGAGATGACACAATGTTTACATGTGAGTGATTTCACTTATGAGTATGCTCTTTTTTTTTTTTTTTTTTTTTTTTTTTTTTTTTTTTTTTTTTTTTTTTTTTTTTTTTTTTTTTTGAGTATGCTCTTGAGTTGCATCCATTTACATATAAAAGTCCCAAGTTTATCCTTCTTTATGGTTGAGTAGTACTCCATTGTATAAAAATGCCACATCTTTTTTTATCCATTCTTTGATTGATGGGTGTTTAGGTTGTTTCCAAGATCTAGATATTACAAATTGTGCTACTATAAACATGGGTGCACATATATTGTTGTGGGATGATGTTTTTAATTCTTTTGGGAGGATACCCAGAAGGGAAATAGCTGGGTCGAATGGGACTTCTAATCCTAGTATTTTGAGGCATCTCTGCACTGATTTCCACAGTGGTTGCACCAGTCTACACTCCCAATAATGATGGAGAAGGGTTCTTTTTCCCCACAGCCCCTCCAGCATTTGTTATTGGTAGATTTCTTGATGACAGTCATTCCAGCATTTGTTATTGGTCTTGATGACAGTCATTCTTTCCAGTCTTGTTTCAATTTGTATCTCTCAAATGGCCAGTGGTGTTGAACGTTTTTCATTTACTTATTTGCCATTTGTATTTCTTCCTCTGAGAAGTGTGTATTCATCTCAGATGCCCATCTTTGGACTGGGTCTTTAAGTTTGGGAGGTCTGATATTTTTGAGTTCTTTATAAGTTCTTCATAGTAATCCTTTGTCTGAAGAACAGCTGGCAAACATTTTTTCCGACATTGGGGGTTGTCTCTTCACTCTGTTGGTGGTTTCACTTGCTGTGCAAAAGTGTTTTAATAAGATGAGATCCCAGTTGTTGATTCTTTGTGAAAATTTCTGTATGATCAAGGTTTTATTCATAAAGTCTTTGCCCCAGTGTCTTCAAGAGTTTTACCTATTTTTTCTTCCAGCAGATTTAGTTTCTGTTTTAATATTTAGATCTTTGATCTGTTCTGAATTTAGTTTAGTGCATGTGAAAGATGTGGGTCCAATTTTAATCTTCAGCATGTACAGAGCCAGTCTTTCCAGCACCATTTTTATTTAAAAGGGCTATCTTTCTTTCAGTGAATGTGTTTGGCACCTTTGTGGCTTAGTGTATCTGGAGTTGTTTCTACACCTTCTAACCTGTTCCATTGATCTTCACGTGTAATGGTTTTATTTAAGAAATTCCTAAGCTAGCACTTGGGAGGCTGAAGCAGGATGCTCATAAGTGTGAGGCCATCCTGGACTATATATGTAGTTCAGAAAACCAAAAAAAGACAAAAGAAAAAGAAAAAGTTACCCAGAAATACAAAACACAATTCCATTCATAAAGTGTTGGACTTTGGGTTAAAAGACACAATAGAAATATAAATTAACTTTGGCAGAACTGGGTTCATTTAAAAGAAAAATGTATTCTCTATATATTTCTTGAAAGGCCATTTGTTTGCCCAGTATATGGTTTTGGAGGAATAAAGAACTTTTTGAAACTTGGATGTATTTATATTGTTCAATAGGAATTTCTTTGATTCTATGCTCTATCAATTAATTTTCTGTCATTTGCAATGGCCACTAACCTGGTGTTGTTTTTCAGTATGTCCTGTCTGTCCTGAAATTCACCTACCCTACATTATTCCAAGGGTGAGTAACTTTTCTGCTTTTCATGTACATTTGTGGGAAATGTTCAGCCAACATTATGAAATATATTTGAAATAATTTTAATGACTGCACGGGTTTATTATCAAACAGACATACTATAATTGATTTAGCCACACTGTTAGAAGGAATTTAAATTGTGTCCCACTTGGGAGGCATAAAAATAATAATATTATCAGATATTTTTGTACTTGAATCTGCCAATTTTCCAACTATTTCTGGAGGATGGAGGTCTACTGAAGAAATTTTGGTAAGGGAACATGAACTTTAGTATTCTTGAATATGAACAAATTATTTTCCAGAAGTGTTTTACTAGTTTGCCCTACCACCTGACTGGACCTGAAAGTTTCTGTAATACTGTATTCAAACTGTGACTATTATTTTCTTTCTCCCTGCAGATTTCAAGAGTAAACAATGACACGTGATTTTTGTTTTACAATTTCTCAGATGTTTCACAAAGTATTCTTATGCTTTTAGCCACTCTTTTCTTAGTGGATTGTCTTTTAATGCCTCTTACTCATTTATTTTCACTGAGGTTTTTGTATTTTTCTTACTGATGTAATACAGACTCTATTTTAATAATGCTATCACTTGTCCATCATATTAGTTTGGATTTTTTTTTTTTGGACAGGGTCTCGTGATGTGGTTCGCCCTGTCCTCAAACTCATTATGGAGCCCAGGCTGGCCTTGATCTAAAGGTGATCCTCCTGCCTCAGCCTCCCTAGCACTGGGATTATAGGTGTATATTGCCATGCCTGACTGTTGGAAACATTTTTTTGCAGTTTGCTCTTTGCCATTTAGTTTATTTGTAATTATTTTGATAATGTATTGGTGAGCACATTGTTTCTTTTTGTTACTGCTTGGCAAACACCTCTGGGCTCTTTGTTCCCCATGTGATGTAGACATTCATCAATATTCCATTAAAGCATTGTTCAGTTTTAATCACTGTGAGTGTATTCTAGGTTATGGCACAGGCTGAGAGAACCATCCCTCCCTGAGTTAACCAGCTTGTCCGAGTTCCATTTATCATGTGTCCTTCCTTTTGTCTTTGGGTTCTTAATGTCATAGTCATTTTTCTGGAGTCTCTTTGTGGTTTCTTATTTGTCAACTTTTTATGTTAAGGGGTTTGTTTTAATTATTACACTTTAAATATGTGGTAGAGCAAGTCATCCTCATTTTTCTACCTTTTTTACCTAAATAGTGTTTTGGCTTTTCTTTTCTAAGGTACTGGGAATTGAATTCAGGGAGCTCTAAGCTCCAACCCCATCCCTTTTTATTTTTCACTTTTGAGGCAGAGTCTTAGTTAATTTCCCAGGCTGGTATCAGATTTGTTTCTTCTGCCTCAGCCTCCTGCATATATAGGCTAGTGGGTATGCACCACCACATCTGGCTTCCTTCTTTTGCCATTGTGTCAGACTTTTGGGGGGATGGTTAGTAGCCTGTGCTGCCCCTGAACCTGCTTCGAGGGCAGGGTAGCGCTTCTGACCCTGGCTGCTTGTGGCAGCTCTGGAAGGATCCACAGCTCAGTCTGCAGTGAGAACAAACCCTTGGGCTGTGAGGTTGCGGGGGGATGATGTTGAAGGCAAGCAGATGACGGATGATGGGACATGGCCCTGGGGATCCCCTGTTAGGGGTGACACTGTGGGTGGGTGTACCAGGTGAGAGCCCTAACGGAAGTAGGCAAGGATTGGGGAGCTCTGGTTGTGAGTGCTCTTACGGGGGATGTAAAGCACCAGAATCTGGCCAAGTGGATGAGGGTGGAGACGGGGGAGGTAGGGCGAGGGTAACCCTGGGTTGGCTGATTAGGGACAGTAGGAGGGGATCAGCTTGGGGAATCAGCTCAAGGGAGCCTCTTCAGTGTGGTATTGGGAGCTCACAGAACTTTCAGGTGGTGGGATCTGGTGAGAACAGGAATTTATTTGAGTTTTTTGTTTTTAAGGCAGACACTTGCTGTGTACCAGGCTGGCTTCAGATTTGGGGGCAGTCCTCCTGCCTCAGCCTCCTGAGTGCTGGAATTACAAGTGTTCGCCACCACACCTGGCTGGAAAGAACGTGGATTTGGGAGTCAGCAGGGCAGAGGCAGTGGCTGTAGGTGAGGTTGTTCAGGAAAAGAAGAGAAGAAAGAATATGGAAGCCGGTGATTTTCTAACAGCTGAGCTCAGGAGTGCAATGCAGACCAGAAGGAGAAGTTGGAGAAACAGGAGCACAAGTGGGAGAGAGGAGGAAAGGGTTGTAAGAAGTGAATGTCGCACCAGGTGTGGTGTCTCTCACCTGTCATCCCAGCACTTGAGAGGCTGAGGCAGGGGGGGTCAACATGAGTTTCAGGCCAACCTGGGCTACATGGAGAGAGACACCATCTCAAAAACAACACACAAAAAGAAATAATTTTTTAAAAGGCCCAAGAAGAGTTGAATGTGTCTTTCTTGTAGACCCAGTGGGCTGGGCAGGTGTGAGGCAGTGGTGCTGCCACCACTCACCCACACCCACGTTTGTCCTTTCCAGGTGGCAGGCGCTCGTAGGTGGCCTTTTACTGCATGTGTCGTGGAGGCGGGGCTGGGTGGAGATTCACAGCAGCTCCAGGTACGTGATGGGGTCATGGCTCACACCCTTTGGCCTGGATCCCTGAACCCCTTACTGTGTCGCAGCCTGCAGCACGGAGTGTGTCTGGGGGCTTGGGCTCTGTCTCCACTTCTGATCTTGAGATTCAGTGATTTATAAAATGGTGTGCTCCTGGTTATTCATGCCCTGTGTAATATGAAAACTAATTGACGTTTGAGTTACAGTGCCATATTAATTTGGCTTCATTTTAGTGGCTTCAATTTAAAGTTGATATAGTCATGCATGCATTTTTGTAAATCTTTATTCTGAATTATTTAGTTTCTTATTTTGGGCACTGGGGAGCAAAGTCAGGGGTACTACCTCTGAGGCACATCCCCAACCCTTTTTCATTTTTCATTTTGAGATAGTGGCTTGCTAGGTTATACAGGCTGACCTTAACCTTCAGTCCTCCTGCCTCAGCCTCCCAAAGAGCTGGGATTACAGGCTTTTTCCTTCCTCCCTCCTCCCCTCCCTTCCTCCCTTCTTTTCTTCCTTCCTTCCTTCCTTCCTTTTCACTAAGGATTGAACCCAAGGCCTTTACACTGAGCTACATCCACAGCCCTTTTAATTTTTTCAATTTTGAGACAGGGTCTTGTGAAGTTAAATTGCCCAAGATGGTTTTGAATTTGGGATCCTCCTGCCTCAGCCTCTCAGTGCTGGGATGACAGATGTGCCACCACACCTAGCTCTTAAATCTTTCACTCCGTCTTCTGGGCTTCATTAGGTGGTTTTATAGTCATATACATGATGTCATCTTAGTTGAACTTCTCGTCAGAAGTCCCCATGTCTGGGTTTTCTTGGACCTGTGGTTGATAAGCGCTAGTACCGCTCAGGGTTTCTGGTCACCTGGCCCTGGGGAAGGGGTGCTGCTGGCTGGCGAGCAGAAGGAGCTGGCATTGGCTGTGTTTGTCATGGCCGCTGAACCCCAGCTTTCCTGGGTTGCTGTGTGTTTGAGCAGAGACAGCAGAGGTTCAGCTCTGCTAAAAATGTAGATGACAGCAGGAAGACAGCCTGGGGTCCAGAGGTGATTGCAGAGTGGGGTTGTCACGTAGGGCTGGAGGGTTGGTCCCAAAGGGGCCGTGGACGGCATTCGCCACAGAGGACGCCAGTCCCAGAAGGCCCAGGTTCACCTTGAGCTCTGCAGCGCATGATAGCGCAGAGGCCACGTCTGCTGCGTGCTGCCGTCTTGCTCATGTCACACCTGTGTCACACCCTGGCTCTACTGGGTGACCTCACGGAGCTGTTGTCCTCCCAGGATGTGCACTTGGTGACCAGTTATTACCTCCTGGTCCTGGATGATGCCCTTGAACCTGGCATCACGGGAAAAAAGCCCTGGTTTGCGGGCACAGTCTCGTCATATGGGCAGCGACTGCTGCTGAGCCGTGGCAGGAACCAGTAGGCTTTCTGGCACGTGTCGGGTCCTGTGTTTCCAGGACACAGTCCCGGAGGGGCGCTGTGGCATCTTCACCTGCCTGAATGCCTGGCAATGTGGGGACTGATGTGGTGTTTTGAGTTCTCAAGCCAGAGCTGAGGGCAGCCTCAGACACAACCCTCACTTCCTGTCTGCTGAGTTATGTGTTTACAGGAGAATGCACCGGACGTCATTTTTAACCCACGCACCACTTTTTGTTCATTCAAAATGAGAACAGAGTTGGAGCATTCAGGTTTTCCTTTAACTTGAGAAGTTCTAAGTTAAAAAGTCTGTGCCATAGTTCCTTGAAGACCAGAGATTTCTAGGGCGAAACAGAATTCTGCATCCCTTAATTTTCCATGAAGATCATTCCAGGCTGGGCATGGTGGTGCACACCTGTAACCCCAGCACTCCGGAGTCTGAGGTGGAACGATCACTGTCAGGCTAACCTCGGCCAGCCTAAAATACCTAGCAAGATGCTATCAAGACAACACAACACCAAAAGACTGGTTACTGCAGAATCATAACAGATATCTTTGATGAAACCTCCAAGTTAACTCGGCACTATTTGTAAACCACTGTCTGATAAGTTAAAGTCCAGATAGTCGGGGAACCTTAATTTTTTCATGAATGATTATTGACTTTTAAGGGAGCTGGCCCATCTTCATCAAACCTATTGGTGGTTAAATTCCTCATGTGTCTTTGTATGCTGGTATTTCATTTTGAATTTGTAGTTCTCATCTTCTAGATTTTTAAAAAATTATCTTTGTCTAGGGGAAATTTAGGACTCAACTTCATGTGTGTCTTGGTTACTTTTCTCTTGTTGCTGGGACAAAATACCCAACACCCAAAATGAAGGAAGGAAAGCTTTATTTAGCTCACAGTCTGTGGAAGTTTCAGTCCATAATCAGCGGGCTCCAAGGCAGGGTGGCATGGCACTGGGGCAACACTTCAAGGCAGCAGCCAGCAAAAGCAGCTAAAGCAAAGGAAGGGGAGAACAAGCCTCTCCCCCCCCCCCCCCCGCTTACGTTGTAAGCAGGCCACCCCTGCCCCCAAGGCAAATGTAGCACTCTCACCACCTCTGTGCCCTGCTCTTGCCCAGGCTATTTACAAAGTAAGGATTCTGACTTCCTGCTCTTACTTACATTTCTAGACTCCTTAAGTTGGCACAATGTAGCAAACATAACAAAGTGCTTTAAAATACTTTTCCCCTATTTTCTCTTCAGAGGAATACTTTATTTTTTTATTTTTAAAATTTTTATTTAAGAGAAAATGGACACAGAAAAGAGAAACAAAAAGCAAAAGAGACAAACAACAACAACAAATCAGATACGATAACATAGGACTACAAAATGAGATGGTTGAAATTTGACAGTAATTGTAATATTGCATATCGTTACCTTCACAGGGGTCATTCAGATTAACAGATATAGACATGTAAAATTGATCTAATCATATGAATATTAACTGTTCTTTTTCAATACCTAACACATTTAGTAATATAGTCGTTTTAACTATCTTGTGTACACCTGTTTATAAATTTGTCCTTTTCCTTTTCCCTTCCTTCTTTCCTCCTTTCCCCTTAAAATACCTCTTGTTGTCTTTAAAATAACTGCCTATATCATCAGGCCTAATATAATCAAACAAAATAGTTCAGAATAAAGCCAATAAAAAATAAAACAATGGTCACAGAAAAGAGAAACAAAAAGCTAAAGGGACCAACAAACAACAATGACGAATGTGATACTGTAACATTATAGGTTTACAAAATAAGATGATTGGAGTTTGACAATGGTTGTCATTGTATATCATTACCTTCAAAGGGGTTGCTCAGATTAAGGGATATAGACATGTAAAATTGGTCTAATCATATGAGTATCAACTGTTCTCTCTCAATAGTTAATGCATTTAGTAGTATAGTCATTTTGACCATCTTATGTGTACCCACATATAAATCTATGTCTTTTTCCGTTTCCCTTCCTTCTTTCCTTCTTTCCCCTTATAATACCTCTTGTTATCTTCAAAATGACTGCCCATACCATCAGGGCCTAATATAATCAAACAAAATAGTACAGAATAAAACCAATAAAAGATAAAACAGTGGAAGCAATACATAGTAATACAACGCTGATTTCTATAATGCCTCATATTATCTTCTAAGCAGTTGCATATATCATCTGTTATAATACAATCAAACAAACCAAAATAGGTTAAAATCACTCAAAACAGAACAATGAAAGCAATACAGGGTTTCAAAACAAGGTGATCAAATATCAATAAAAGCGATCCTGATATATTTTGTTATCTTTGGAATAGCTGTCTATGTCATCATATATAATAAAATTAGGCAGGACAAGATAGAATGAGGTCAAACTAAACAGCTCATTGAAGACCTTACCGGACTCAAATCCCAATGATGGATTATTCAAATGTCTGCCGCTGTTTCTGGAGCTGTGGACTTTTTTTTCTCTCTCTAAAATGTCCTTCAGTATTCTTTGTAGGGTTGGCTTGGTTGTCATAAATTCCTTTAGTTGTTCTTTGTCGTGGAAGTATCTTGTTTCTCTGTTGATTTTGAAAGCTAGTTTTGCAGGGTACATCAATCTGGGTTGGAAGTTGTTTTCTTTCAGGGCTTGAAATACTTCACCACAAGCTTTTCCTGACCTGATGGTTTGTGTTGAGAAGTCTGTTGTGATTCTGATGGGTTTTCCTTTGAAGGTGATCTGTTTTTTTTTCTCTAATAGCTTTTAATATTCTGTTTTTGTGTTGAATTTCTGGGATCTTGATTATTATATGTCTGGGTGTAGGTATATTTTGGTTATGTTTAGCTGGAGTTCTATATGCTTCACTTATCTGAAAGTCACTTCCTGTTCCCATGCTTGGAAAGTTTTCTGAAATTATTTCCTGGGCGAATTGGTACTGGGGACTTGTAAATAGACTTTTAATTTGATTTGTATTGACCCCTGCTTTTTCACTCACACCTTTTATTTGCAAGTTATGTTTCTTTGGGTTGTCTTGCAGCCATCGTATTGGTACTTCCAGGTTTCTTGTTACTTTTAAGAGATTTTTCCTTTCATGATCACAGGCTGTGAACCTGTCTTCAAGGTTTGAAAGTCTATCTTTAGTTTCCTTCAGGTGGTTTTGCCAGCTTTCATTGGATTTTTTGAATTCCTGGTAATCTCTTTGAATCTGTTTCATGTGTTCTAAATCTTTTTTGTATTGTTCATTCCAGGTTTCCCTCGTTTTCCTATACTCCGTTTTTTCATCTATGTCTCCTTTAGGGTTGCCCAGCAGTTCTTTTATTACGTTTTTCATTTCTTCTTTTAGTTGAGTTAGTATTTCTGTTCTAATTTCTTTTATAGCCTCTTGAAGTTGTTTCTTTACTTCCGTTTCCATCACCTCACAAACTTCAGTTGTGGGACTCCCAATCTCCTCTGCGTTTGCATCCCCTGGGCTTGCTTTGTTTGAACTGGAGGCCAGAGACTGCCCCCTGCTTCTTTGTCTTGGCATATTCCAGGGTTCCCCTGGACGAATTGGTACTGGGGACCCAGGCACTCCCTGATTGGCCACAACCTCTCCAAAGTGAGACAGGTTCCTCCAGCTGGTGCGACTATGGATATCTGATGGTTGCCACTGGGGGCGCTGTTACAGCGCTGTCCACTGCCTTTCCCCAGCCTGCCTTGGCTCTGCAATGGCTGGTGGGGTGCACACAGGGGCCGGCAGCTGCCTGTGAACCTGGGCTAGTGGGCTGGTCACTCGTGGACTCTCCACAACACCCCTGGAGCACGTGTGGAGCCGCCATCTCCAGACCAAGCCTGTCACCCGCAGGGACCCTCCGAGGTGGCCCCCAGTATGCTCACAGGGACAGGGCTCAGCCTGAGCAAACTCCTGGGGTCCGCGCCCAGCCAGGAGTCCCCAGCCCAACTCCAAGATGTCTCCCTGTCAATCTCCCCCTCACACAGGAGGGTGGGGCCCTCCTCACTCACAGTTCTCCAGGTTGACTCCCCCCGTCCACTTCTGCTGTCCTCTGATGCCATCTCGCTGGGCTGAAGACTCCAGGGTTGCCGCTGCCGCGGCCGCAGCTCTCCAACTGTGCATCCCCAGGTTCCAGCAACTCCTTTCACAGAACGGGTCCGACTCCAGGCAGAGGTGTTGCCTGCCACCACCCTCCTTGTCCAAGTGCCTCTTTCCACTCTTTCTGTGGGCTTCAGTTCTCGCTTTAGATTTTTCCTGGGTCCTGAGGACCCACCTCCCTCCTTTTTGTCTTCCCCATGTTGCTATATTCCAGCATCTGAATGATATCTTTCAGGGAGGCCGCTTACCCTGCTGTTTACTGTTCCGCCATCTTGTCCCGCCTCTCCTCAGAGGAATACTTTTATAGAAATTATTTTTTTTTCCTTTTTCTTTTGAGGCAGTCTCAGCTGTAGTTTGGCTGACCTTGAACTCATTACATAGTGCAAGCTGGCCTTTAACTCATGGTAATCCTCCTGCCTCAGCCTCCCTAGTGCTAGGATTACAGGTGTGTGCCACCACTTGGTATTTCTGTATGCTCAGAGAGGGGAGAAGGCAAGATATGACTGCACCTTGAAGGACGGGTGAATAATTATGGGAGCTCATCGGCGCTCTGGCTCTGGGTCTAGCTGGGAGTCCCTGGAACACTTCCACTTGGGTCCAGCTGCTGGGAAGTTCTGGACTTGGGCTCTGTGCTGCCCGAGTTCCGAATCTGGTCCCAGAGTGGCTGGAATGTAGATCTCTAAGGCTTCCTGGGCACTGCAGTCCTTTGCAGCAGCTCTGTGGCTGTCAGAGTGGAAAGCGCAACAGGACAGCGGAATGCGTGGCTGTGGCTGTGCTGTTCTCAGAAAGAAGCTGCAGGGGGCTCCAGCCGGGCCACGGCTCTGTCACTCGCTCTAACCTGCGGTCTGAGGATGGATCTTCCCTGGGCTCTCAGGTTGAAGTAATATTAGGGCTGAACTTTTTCTTCTTTTATCTTTCTTTCTCTCTCTCTTTTTTTCTTTCTTTCAATAGGGTCTTGCTGTGTAGTTTAGGCTGTCCTTGAACTCACTATCATTGTTGTCTCAAACTTGCAACAATTCTCCTGCCTCAGCCTCCCAAGTGTTGGTATTGCAGGTGTACATCACCACACTGGGCTAAGGTTGAACTTTGTCAAGGGAATGTATGTGACCCTGTCTGAATCAGAAGGAAGAATGAAAAATGAAGGAGAAAGAAGGAGAAAGACCCTAGGGAGCACAGTCACCATTAGGAAACCAAAAGAATGAAGTCTAGGGCTTCTCTATAATTAGGGAGTTAACGTACAGACAAGTCCTCTTAGCTGCGAAGTGAGTATTGCCTGTATAGTGGTCAGGAATTAGTATTGTGGGCAATGCCAGTAGCCACCCTGGGCCTTGGTGTCTTGCACTTGTTATTTTCGTGGGGGCCACTAGATGTCAGCAGAACATAGACTGTTCAAGAATTCCGCGTGGGGGGCCCTGGGGCTCATGAACAGGAACAGTGTCTGCAGGGAGCAGATGTTCTCTCAATAATGCATGCTCTATTTGAAAAACAAGTGATTTAATTTAATTAGCCTCCATCTCAATAACAACACTTTTCTAATCCGTGCCAACAGACTTTCATCTGCTCCTTGCAAAATGCTTTATTCACCAGGCTTCTAAGGGGTGGTAGGGTAGGGCCTGCATGCAAATGGCGACCCAGCCCCCTTCACACGAGAGGCCAGAGGCCGTATTTGTGCTTATGAATGGGTTAGGGGAAAGGACAGAGCGCCACAGTTTTCAAACCAGACCCCTGGCGAGAAATCCTTCAACATTAGGGTCTGCAGTTTCTCCAGCTAGGACCTGAGAAGACCCTGTCCTCATCCATCTGTCTGACTGTCTCTCCCTCCCTCCTCCTCTCCAGAGCCCCACATTCCCCAGGCACCTGAGATTCCCTTATTCCATCTGTCTGTCTGTCCTCCCTTGCGGCCAAATAGGGTAATGAAAGCAGAAACCAGAGCACGGCAGCAGTGGCTGATGAGCTGGGTAGGTGGCAAGAGAACCCTCGTCGCTGCTGGTGTCCGCACCTTGGCTGTTTAGGGTCACCCAGCTCCGATCAGGAAAGGGGGCAGCTCAGGGTCACTCTCTGGAGGGCAGCTTTGTAACCGGTTGTGAATGCAAGCTTCAATGCGTGTGTCTTTGAACAGCGATCCCACTTCAGAGAATTTACCCTGCGTATTGTGAAAACATCATGAACATGAAGACAAAATATAGTTAAGGATAATCACATAGC
Organism: Dasyprocta punctata; assembly: GCA_004363535.1. Taxonomy (NCBI): domain Eukaryota; kingdom Metazoa; phylum Chordata; class Mammalia; order Rodentia; family Dasyproctidae; genus Dasyprocta; species Dasyprocta punctata. Next base: position 26,134 of record RJWM01015676.1, on the reverse strand, counting down.
ATTACAGTAGTAAAAATGTAGCATTCACTTAAATGTCTAGCAATGGGCTGACATTAGTTTTCATTGTTGTTTTGGGTTTTTTGAGGCAGGGTCTCAATATGAGGTTCAGGCTGGCCTTGACCTTATTATATAACCCAAACTGGTTTCAAACTCACAGTGATCCTCCTGCCTCAGCCTCCTGAGTGCTGGGATTACAGGCAATATATTCATTTATTAATTGAGGATGACTTTTCTTGATATGGAAAGAGGCAAAGTTAAATAAGTTCTGAACAGTACGTGCAGAGGGGGTCCCATGTTAATACATGTTCATGTGGCCGCTCTTCAGTGGACTTGGAGCAAGGTATTAAGTGTAGTTTTCTGTGGGTCATGGGCTTGTAACTACCATATTTTTCTCACTTAGATGTATTTTCAAAATTTTCTAGGATGAGTTAGTATTACTCTTTAATCAGAAAGATTATATTTTTATAGAAAACAGAATAACTTGCCTCCATTCTATGATTTTATATGATGCTAATTTCATGGCTGTTAGAGAGATTATCTTTTTTCAGTGCCAGGATCAGATTCCTGCTAGTCTGGGGCTGTACTGAGTTAAAGCCACACCCCTTGTGTGTTTGCTTTTAATACAGTTACTTTGTTGTTTTTTTTTTTCCCAGTTGAAGTTGCCTTTATCTTTATTTGTTTTTATGTATCCATAGGTTATTACATGTTTGTGTTACAGAATGATTCCATTCCTGGGGACCTGGGACATGTACTAACACATCTTATTTCTTTTTATAGTACACCCCTTTCCCTTTTCTCACTTTTCTTTTTTAAAAATTTAAAAATCTTTAATTTTTTTTTTTTTTTTTTTTTTGTGGCACCAGGGATTGAACACCTTGCACCTGCCAGGTAGGTGCTTAAGCCACTGAATCAAACTCCTGGCCCTAGTTTTTTGAGACAGGGTCGTACTATGTAGTTCAGGCCGGCCTTGTGCTTACCTTGTAGCCCAAGCCGGCCTTGAACTCACATTGCTCCTCCTACCTCAGCCCCCAGAGTGCTGGGATTAAGGATGTGTGCCACCACACCTGGTTTAAAATCTTTAATTTTTTTTTTTTTTTTTTTTTTTTTTTTTTGCGGCACCGGGGATTGAACTCACAACCTCATGCCTGGCAGACAGGCGCTTAAGTCACTGAGCCAAACTCCCTGTCCTGGTTTTTTGAGGCAGGGTCGCACTGTGTAGCTCAGGCTGGCCTTGCGCTCGCTTTGTAGCCCAAGCCGGCCTCGAACTCATAACACTCCTCCTACCTCAGCCTCCCAAGTGCTGGGATTAAAGGCGTGCGCCACCACGCCCGGCTTTAAAATCTTTAATTTTTTGAAACAGGCTCTCGCCATATAGTTCAGGCCGGCCTTACACTCACTGTGTAACCTGGGCTGGCCTCAAACTCATGGCGATCCTCCTGCCTCAGCCTCCTCGGTGCTGGAATTACAGACAGTGATGAGTCACCACTCCCTACACAATTAGCTTCTTGTCATGATTATAGGTTGCAACATTTATTGAGTTTGAAATTGTTAGAATTCACTATTAGGGCCATTTTAAGGAGTCAGATATAGAATGTAGGCATTTTTTGCTTTCATGCCTGCCTTTTAAAGCCAAAAATCTGTCAGCACCAGCGTTCTGCTCAGGGCAAAGTCTCTGCAGAGCTTCAAAATAGCAGAAGAGGAAACGCCACTGACCCCAAGGCTGGATCATTCATACTCGATTAACCTAATGAGAGGCCGGAAGTTGGTTTAAGTTCCTAAAATGACACATGGCGATTCGTTCTGTGGATGCGAGTGTCTGCTATGCCCCAGATGCTACTCTGGGTGCTGAGTGTGTGTGCGCCTCAGCACACCAGGGAGTGGCAGAAAGGAATGATACTTTATTATGATGATTTGTTTTTTGAGACAGGGTCTCACTATATAGTTTAGGGCGACCTTGAACTCACTACATAGCCCAGGCTGGCCTCAAACTCTCCGCAGTCCTCCTGCCTCAGCCTCCCGAGTGCTGGGATTACAGGTGTGTGTCACCATGCCCAGCAGGTTGTTACTTTATAGAAGCTGGGTGAGGAAGACTCAGAGAAGGTGACGTTAGAGCAAAGATCTGAAGTCATGTGAGTGGCCCTGCAGCGTCTGGCCAGAGGGTCCCAGGTACAGGACACCGTAGCAAGCCAGAGGTACTGGCTCATTTGATGATCAGCAATGAGGCTGTAATGCCTTTTAATTCCCACTAGTAAATGAAAGCCTTTGTTCACTCAGAACCAGAGATTTTGGGATCGCCTCTGCAGCAGCCCAGCTGCTGTGAGCTTTTATAGGCTGAATGTGAGTATTTATAGGCCGAATGCGGAGAGGAAGAAGCCACTTGACAGGCTGCAGCCAGGCATTTGGCCTATGTGGGTGTGGTTCAGGGGGAGGGCCCAGTTACAGAACCAGGGGCCTGGCTGGCTCTGACTGGCTGGGCTCAGGGTTTTTCGTTGTTGTTTATTTGAGACAGGGTCATGCTGTGTTGCCCAGGCTAGCGTCAGACTCACAGAGACTGTCTTGTCTCAGCCTCTGGAGTGCTGAGATTACAACAGGCTTGTGCTACCATGGCAAGTTCAGCTTTTTTGTGTGTGTGTGGGGTTTGTATTTTATTTTTCAGTCTGTTACCATACATGCCTCCGAGTTAAGTAGTTTGGTTTGCTTATGGAAGAGCCCTGGGTACAGAGACAATCTCAGGCTACAGCTTCCTTATTTGTGTTGACACCACAGTGGTGACATTCTTTCTGCTGCTGTGCTTGTGTCCTGCTCCACCCCGATGACCAGCCATCTACCGCAAGAGGGGACTCAGCACAGGAACACGTGAGAACTCTGTCCATTCCTTCAAGCGGTTGGCAGAAGTTGGTCAGCTCATTGCAGAAACGTTCCTTTGAGAAACAAAACAAATTGAACTTTTTTGCTTTTGAAACAGAGTCTGGCTTTGTAGTCCAGACTCTTCTCAAACTCACTGTGTAGCCCAGGCTGGCCTTGAAGTCATGGCGCTCCTCCTGCCTCAGCCTCCTGAGTGCAGGGATTACAGGCATGTGCCACCAAGTCTGGCTACAAAATCATGCCTCGAAAAGACTGGGTAACTGTGTGAGTGCTGTGATGGTTCCTCTACAGTCCCCAGAACCCCGCAGCGCTTCCACCCCGGCTGGGCCGAGCCGCCTAGAGTATTAGGTGATAATTTCACTCCTTCCCCAAGACACGATTCTGTGAGAACTTTTCAAGGGGCAACAAAAGCACAAAGAAACACTACCGGTTAGCCCCATGGTGGGCTCACCTGCACATGGCCCAGGGAAGAATGGAACCCAGCTGTGGTGAGCGTCATCTGTGCAGGCTTGAGACTCCATCGCTGGGACAGCGCATCCAGTTGTAGATGCGGGTAAGCCGAGACCCACACTGCTCTTCCTGTGGCTGGGAGCCCGGACCTCTGCCTACCCTGCCCTGGCCTTTGCACATGCCGAGCTCGGACCTAGACCATCGTCAGTCTGCTGCCTCCATGGCAGGGTCGTTCCGCCTCTGCTGGCCCCTCGGCCTCACCACATGGCCACACCTGCTTGTCACCTGTTCTACCATGCAGTGTGAGCTTTGAGAGTCGGGGACGTGGTCCGGCTTAGTAAGAACTTCAGCTGCAGTGACCAGATCTTTGGGATCTGAGGCACTGGGTGGGGTGAGTGAAATCTCAGGCTGTTCAGGCCGCTGTAACCTGGGCCGTGAGGCGTGCAGCCCACAGACGTTCATTCTCAGCGTGCTAGAGGCTGAAGGCCCATGGTAGCAGGTTCAGGCCTGGTGTGGCCCACTTTCTGGCTGTGTCACTGTGTGGTACCCCCGAAGGTAGAACTGTCTGAGGTCCCTTTAGAAGCGTGCCTGACCACATCCCAAAGACGCCACCTCTTCATGGGCTTGCCTTGGGGGTTAGGATTTCAGCTTGGACTTGGAGGAACACAAAGGTTTGCGAATTCTCTGTGAGAGTGTCTTACCAAACCTCAGAAGTTCCTTGTGCTAAGCAGTTAATAATGAATACAAGGAAGAAATGATGCTGAAGAAAATAGGTTTGACTCTTTCCTTCAAAGCTGAAGGACAGGGAATGCAGAAAGCATCAAACATTCAGCGTATTTAATTGGAATTTTGCTCCCTGGGGGAAGGGGGACAATCCCCAATCGTCTACTCAATGTCTTTGCTGGGTGGCCACAAAACATGTCAAGCTCATAAGTTTCAAGACTCAGCGCCTGATTTCTCCCCATCAGACCCATTCTGCTTTCCGTGCCATAGCGCGTCACCTCGCCTCATCTCAGCTCGGTGTACCGCTGCAGCCATGGCCTCTTCACAGCGTGAGCTGCTTCCGGTCCACCTCCCCGCTCCTGGGCTGTCCCTCCTTCTGCGCAGGCCCCGCTGCCCCGCTCCTGGCTCCCCTCAGCCCTGGGCCTCTGCACGGGCAGGGTCTGCGTCTCCAGGGTTGGGGCCCTCGCATTGCTCTACCCTGTCATCCTCTGTGCCTGTTTGTTCTTTGGCTTTCTCCTCCAACATCGCTTACTGGCCAAAGGTGTCCCATTTTTGCTGATGAGGTCAGGCGTAAAGGACTATGGCATAGTCCTTAGTCTGTTTTGTAACATTTTGTCCCTGTTGGATTTGACATTTCTTTTTATGAGCAAACCATACACAATTCTCACGGTTCCTGTGAGACTGAGAGCATATTAACAGTGTCGGGAGACGCCCCCTTACCTGACACTGACGGCAGCCAGTGAGTGGACTCATCTGCCCAAACAGTTTGTTTGAACTTCAGTCATAGGTATGCATTATTGGCCCTTGTTTGGCCTTTCGTCTGCGTGTGGATTGTTGGCTGGTATTCCCTCGAGTCTTTTCTTCCATAAACTACTCTTAAGGTGTATTCTGTGGTTTTCAGTTGAAAAGTGTATTCTTCAAAACAGAATGAGAACTTTGGCCCTTGGAAGCCAAATGCATGCTGAATCCTTAATTTTTTATTCTTTTTCCTTTATCTCTCACACTTGCCTTGCCCACACCTGCTGTGGCAGCAATTTTCCCATTGATTTATATTTATTATTATTTTTCTAAAGCCCAGGGCACTGTACTACTGAGCTACTTCTCCACCCCTTTTGCTTTCTTTTCTTTTTTTTTTTAATTTTGAAACAGGGTCTCACTAAGTCACTAAGCTGCCCTGGGTGGACTTGAACTTGCAATTCTCCTGCCTCACTCACCCAGAGTGCTGGGATTATAGGTGTGTGCCTTTATGCCTGGTTCTATTTTTTCTTTTGAAACAGGGTCTTGCCAAACTGCCCAGGCTAACTGTGAACTTGCGATCCTCCTGCCTAGGCCTCTAGTTGTATGTTGTATTCTCCATCACAGTTGTGGTGCTGTGCTGGGCAGTGCTAGAGAAAGGCAGCTTCTCACCCATGAGTACCAGGTGGGCCAAGGGGCCCCACAACCACCCACTTCTCCCACAGGTGTCCAGAGTTCTGCTGTGAGCACGTGGTGCTTGGCCCCCGTGGCCCTCAGCGAGATGACTGTGGTCCACATGACCCTGGTGTCCCAGGCCTGCGTCCTGACCCCACGTTTGGAGCTCACACAGCTGCCTTGCTGTGTTTCCCAGAAGTCTCTTGGGCCCAGCTGGATCCCTGTGTGGTTTTCCCAGCTGAAGTCATTTCTTTGCATTAGAGGACAGGCGGATTAAGATACAAGATGTTCCCTCCCCTGTTTTCCTTTACTTGTGTCCGTGGCTGCTCACATACTCAGATGCATCCTGGAGAGCACAGCTCAGCAGAATTTTCTTTGTTTGTTCTAAGAGGGACTCAAGTGTAGATGTCAGGGACCTCCTGGCCTTACATTCCTGAGTCTGTCCCTGCTGCAGCCAGGCTGTGCCTGCGGCCGGTGCACCCCTCCTGCCTCCTGGATGCTCTGCCCATGCCGTGTGCCCTGTGCCTTCTGGTGCCCAGCAGCCATGGGCCCGTGCCCTCCTCTCTGACGTGGCACAGGGTCTCAGCGAGAAGTGCTCGTCCCGGAGGAGTAGCAGTCGGCTGGAGTCACCCTTGGCCCACAGAGGCTGGTACTTTGCACTTCCTTGCACTGCAGACCTTTGATTGGGGACGCACACTCCACACACCTATCACTGCAGCAGGGGTGGTGACAGCAGAAATTCCTTATGTAGTCAGCTGCCTCAGCTGCTGCCCGACTCCTCTGGGCTTGGAGCTTATCCACTTTCATGTCAGTATGTCCCATGGGAGCATGAGCACCACAAGGGCCCAGTACCAAAGTGGGTGAAAAGCTAGAGATTTGGGGTCAGGTGGACCTGAATTCAGATTTTGGCTTTGCCATTTCCAACTGTTCTAACCATAGGCAAATTACTCAAAATCTGCGTGCCTGGGTTTCCTTGTGTGTGCAGTGGGGTCATAATGCCACGCCCCCATGAACCCCCTAGGTGGGAAATGCACCGAGCAGGCCTAGCCTACGGCCCTCAGGGGTAGCCTGGCTGTTTCCTCTGCACTCCAGACACTTGCATCAGTCTGCCCTGGGCAGAGTTGTCCAATCCAAAGCCTATTTGATAATCTTGGGGCTTATTGAATGCGGGATTGAAAGTGAAAAACAGTTCATGCCTGGCTGTGCTTTCACCTGAACATGAAGTCAGGGACTGTCTGTGATGCCTTTCTCGGGGAGTGTGACTGCTGGGCAGGGTTGGAAAGATTCAGCGCGATGCCTGGTATGTCGCGAGTGCCTACTGTCAGCAGTGAAGTTGCCATTAAGTCCTAGCACCTTGGAAGTTGCTCTGAGTATTGAGTGTATACAGTAAGGAAGGTTGGAAGGTCTTGCTAGAGCTGGAAACTTTGAAATGCTAGGTGAAGTTCTGATCTTGGGTGGAGGGCTTACCTCCTGCCAATTATACATACAAGTCTGTCTTTCTTTCTTTCTTTCTTTCTTTCTTTTTGTCTTTCTGTCTTTTTTTGAGACAGGGCCTCACTATGCAGTTCTGGTTGGCTTCAAACTTATAGCAGTTTTCCTGCCTCAGCCTCCCAAGTGCTGGGATTACAGTGTTGGCCTCCATGCCTGGCTTGAACTTTTAAAAATTCATTCTTTAAAAAAAAAAAAAAAGCCTTTAATTCTGTGATTCTTTTTGTCGTGATTCTGTATAGCTGCTTGCTATATCCCAAGTGGAGAGCCTTTAAACAATTTTACTGGCCCATTTAAAATCACCACCCTTGCTGGGTGTAGTGGTGCATGCCTATAATCCCAGCACTCAGGAGACTGAGGCAGGAGGATTGCTGCAAATTTGAGGCCAGCTTGAGCTACATAATTAGTTTAAGGCCAACCTGAACTACATGGTGAGGCCCTGTCTCAAAAAGCAAAAACAAACAAACGAAAATTACCACCTTTGAGAAAAATCAGTTGTGTTCTCTCACCCAGCCCACAGCAAGGCCTCCTCCATTTCTGACTTTGAGGTAAGAGGATCTCAAGTTTGAGCCCAGACAACTAGTACCTGAGTGAGATCTTTCCTCAAAAAAAAAAAAAAAAAAAAAAAAAAGGGCTGGTGATGTAACTGATGTAGCTCTATGTAAAGTCTCTTGGCTCAGTCTTCAGTACAAAATAAAAGTAAAAGCAAACCCCCCCCACAAACATCTCACTTAGCAGGTTCCTTATGGATATTTAGACAACCTATGCTATTAAAATTGGTGCTTGGGAGGGGGTCAACGCCTCCCTTTATCTTTTTCAACATAAAGGAACAAAAACGCTATGGCTTCTCCCCCTCTTTCAGATTTGATGTGCTGACATGGCTTCCGGCCTCTATGCTGTTTGTGGGTATAATCTATGCTGGGTCCAGGGCCTTGTCCAGACTGGTAAGTGTTAGGGGTTGGAAGTTGCCCCTCCCTCTTCTCCTTTGCCTTTTCTTTTTATTTTTTTAATTACGTTATTTTTTTTTTATGGCACCGGGATTGAACTCACAACCTTGCACCTCCCAGACAGGCACTTAGGCTACTGAGCCAAACTCCCGGCCCTGGTTTTTGAGGCAGGGTCACACTATGTAGCTCAGGCTGGCCTTGTGCTCACGCTGTAGCCCAAGCTGGTCTCCAACTCACAGTGCTCCTCCTACCTCAGTCTCCCGAGTGCTGGGATTAAAGGCATGCGCCACCATGCCCGACTTCCTTTGCCTTTTAACTCAATGCTTCTGGGAGTAGTGAGGGGGGCAAAGCATTAGCTTTGTTACTCATTAAACTGGGCTGGACAGCAAGTCTTGGGGCAACATGGGATATTTTCCCCACTTTTATGCAATTGAAGATAAGTAGGAAACTAGGCAGGACCATGTGCTAGTTAACATTAATGGTCACCTTGATTGGATTAAGAGGCTCCTAGCAAGATGCTGGATCATGGGGCAATATATTCACCACTGACATCCATAGCTGAACATGCTGTTATGATGTTGGGGCCAGGAGACAAAGGCAGGTCACTGGGGCATGCATCTCTGGTTGGAGGGTATAACTCACTGGTGTCTTCTCCTGTGCTCTATTCTCTGGCTGTCAGTAAGTGAGTAGCTTTGCTCTACCATGCCAGTCTGCCCTGATGTTCCTGCTTGTGAGCTTGCTGACCGTGGGCTGAACCCTCTGAAACCCTAAACCACATAACCCATTTCTTCCTTTAAGTTGTGGCTATCAGTTATTTGATCCCAGCAATGAGGAAGCTGACCAGTATAGGCAAGCTGGTCTCACAGGTAGAGATATACCAATGGATAAGCAGGAGAGAAAGTAGTGGGGTTTTCTGAGCCTGCCAGGAACAGGTGCTGCTTGGGCGGCCTTCCTCCACCCAGGGAAGCCAGCTCCCTACTGCAGGCAACCACAGAATGGTGAGGAGAACTCAGCCTGTTCCTTCTTCTGCCGAGTGGTAGCATGGGCAGTGGGTGCTGGGCTCAGAGCTGACACTCAGCACCCGAGGCTGCTGTAGAATAAGTTGTCCCTGTCTTCATTCTTCTTATCCCCAGACTTGAGCTTCTCAAATGTAGGGACTGAAGAACAAAGCTGTTTCCAGGTAACATTAGTTAGAATTTCAAACGTTATTTTGCCATCAAAAGAGAATTTGTTCAAACCACCTCTGCTGGAAGCCAGCCTTCTTCCTTTCTCATACCCTGGCTGTGAACTGGGTCTTATCTCAGAAAATGTTCTGCCTTCTGACTTTTGGAAAAATGCAGAACTTGCAAAATAATTCCATCTGTTTATAGTGTCTGTGTTATGTTAGTCCTGAGATCCCAGATACAAAAACAGTACAAACAAACAAAACCCACCTAACTAGCTAACAGTGTTATTGTTCCAACAACTCCAGGGTTTCAAAATAGCGTCAGGAATGTAATTTCGCAACAAAATCACTATTTTCCCCTGGTGATTCATAAACTGGAGAGGTGGGACGGCAAGTACAGAGGGGAAAGCTTGCTGGGTGGGCCGGGAACTGACCCGTAGAGCTGCTGGTGTTCAGTTCCGCACCCAGCTTGCACTGTCACGTGGGCCTGGGCTTCTGGTGCCTCTGGCCCCTTTGAATCTGCTGCTGCCCTTTCACCCTTCGGCCTGCAAGGAGTGTTTCTTGTCCAAAGCACAGAGTAGTATATAAGACTAACAAAACAATGTGTTGCTCAAAAGCTTTACAATTTCTTCTAGAGTCTGGTTATTTTTTTGTTTTCTTTTTTGAGACAGGGTTTCCCTATGTAGTTCAGGCTGACCTTGAAGTCACTTTGTAGTCCAGGCTGGCCTTGAACTTGCAGCAGTCCTCCTGTCTCAGCTTCCTGAGTGTTAGGATTATAGGTATGCATAACCACACTCGGCTCCTTTGTATTTTTCTGTGATTCTCACAGTCCTCAGACCTGTGATGGGGAAGGCAGATGCCAATCACCTGGCCCAGGAGGAGATGTGGGTGTCTTGCTAACCAGCCTGTCATCTGGGGTAGTGGCAGCTCTTCAAACTCCCTACCTTGCACCTTTACAGATTTGTTTCTTTAGGACCAGTGCAAATGAATTTCTTTTAAATGAACCCAGGATATCCTTGTATGTAACTTTGTATTCCTTTGACTGCAGGCCTTAAAAAGTGCAGAAACTCATCTAAGCAAGGGGAGTTTACTAGTTTCTATAATAAAAAGTTGTAGAGTGCACATGGCTTGATCCAGAGGTCTTAGTAACATACTCAGAATCCATTTTCTTTCTGGGGAATGGTAGTGCACACCTGTAATTCCTGCATTCTGGGAGGCTGAGGCAGGAGGATCACAAGTTAGAGCCCAGCGTGGGCAGCTTAGGGTTGGGGATGTAGCTCAGGGCCAAGGGCCATTGTTCAGTCCTGTTCCTCTTTTTGTCTTTTAGTTCTCTTCTCTGTCTTCCCCCATTTCACAGCCAGGCGCTCCCCTCTCAGGCATTGTTAACCTGGGCTCCGTGCAGCCTCCTACCTTTGGTGGAGTCCATTCTCTCCTACATGAACCACAGGCTCAGTTGGGGCCACTGCCCGTCCCGGACCTGAAAACACCATGAGGGTAGGCCGTGTTGATTGGCCAGCCTAGGGACTGGCTTGCCTGTCCCTCCAGGATGGTCAGAGAGACTCAGAGCCCTGACTGTCCAGCTGAGGTCGCTCAGCATCCCGCCTGGGCCCCAAGAACTGGGAAAAGGCAATGGTGGATACTCATTAATGAGGTTCTTTACCAAAATGAGTGACACTGGCACTAGGTGGCCCAAACTTCTCAAAAGTCCATCCTGAATGTCAGCGCAGATGGGACATACTAAGCATGATGTGATCCCCAGGGGTGCTGGCCTCTGACCGCTTTGTACCAAGCTGGACAGCACTAACCACACTGTTCAGTTAAGCTTTCTTTTTTTTCCCTCTGCAAGGCTGTTGGGAGAAGGAAGCAGACATTGATTTACATTCTGGTCCAAGCTCTTTATGAACCAGCAGTTGAGCAGCCTTGAGCTGGAGCACACGGCCTTCTCAACGGCAAGGAGGAGCTGCTCAGTTTGAACTCTGAGCAGAAGGAGCTGACCCAAGCCACATATCCCCAGTTAGAGAGGCAGAAGGAGGAGGAGGAGGAGATACTGCTGTTTTCTAGTTAAAGCACTCAGCCCAGCGGCTTTCCTTTGTTTTTGGAGACCTTCGTCGTCACATAGCCCAGGAATTCCCAGGGCGGGTGAACACCAGGTGCTGCTCACTTGCACAGTTTGTGTTGGATGGAAAACAGGCAGCAACACGCTGCTGCCAAGCTGTTCCTCAGCACGTCCATAAGGAATTGGGGGTGAGGCTCCCCCCCAACCTGTGGGTGCATTGTCATGCAGAACACCTCCCAGGTAGCTCCGCTGTGTAAAGGCCCCCTTGATCTGAGGAGGCCTTGAAGTTCTGTCTTCCCATGTGCTGCTCAGGGAGGAAACTGAGTGAACTCTGCAAAGGCCCTGCGGGAAGAGTTCTTTTCACTTCAAACCCAAAATTGATAAGGAGGGAAAGGAGCTAAGCCTTGCAGCTATCCATTCAGCAAATGTTTCTTTGGGATTTACTATGTGCTGGGGGCTTAAAGGCAAAGAAGCTCGGCTCCTGACCTTGAGGATCTGAAAGGGATGGGGGCAGTGAGGGACACAGTGCCCCTGGGGACAGCCCCTGTGAGTGTTCAGGGCCCAGTGTGTGCCAGGTGCTTTCTCTTGCCAGTCCTGATGACATACGAAGTTGGACTCACCCTCCCTCCTTCGCAGGCTCGTTGGGCCTGCCTGTGACCTATGCTGAACCCTCATGGTGTGAGGGTCAGACTTTGGACAGTACAGTTGTTACCAGGGTCTGGGGGACTGTGGGCTCCTTCTAGAGATTGGTTTCTAGGTTTCTGTCATCCTGAACAAAGAATGGGACAAGGCAGGTGTCTTAGTTGCTTTTTTCTCGTTGCTGAGACAGAATACCTGACGCCCTAAATTAGGGAAGGAAAGGTTTATTTCTTACAGTTCTTGGAGGTTTCAGTTCATATTCAGCAGGCTGCAAGGTGGGGTGGTGTGGCGGGGCAGCCATTTATGGTGGCTACAAACTGCAAGGCAAGAACCCGTGAGAGAGGGTGAGACACGCCTTCTTCCCACCCTTACGCTGTATGTTGGCTCCACCCCTGGGCAGGTGCTGCACTCACACCACCAATCCCAGTGCCAGACAATGAACCAATCACAAATGCCAGACTCAGCCCTGTCCATGATTACGTGAGACTTAAGTGGGGGCCATCCAACCACACTATAATAGCAGGTGCAAAAGGTAGTGAGGTTTTACATTTATTAAAGACGGGAAAATAAGTGTGCTCCACAGAGTGAGAGTGACTCACTGAGAAAGAGGAGCTCCGTGACTGCAAGATTAATGGCCAGTGTCTTTCTGTTTCCCTTTTTTCAGGCTGACCTCAGATCTAGTCTGTCCTATCAAAAACTTGCTTGATCATGTGGCAGAAGAATTGAAAAGAGCATTTTTTGATTGGTCCCAGGCTTAGGGCTTGGGAACTGGTTTTTTTTTTTTCCTAACATGTGCCCTGAATCTTCATGATTGACAGGGCACACCCACTTGCCTAGCCAGCTGGCCACACTCTAATCACCTGCCTCACATTTTTGATGGGTCCTTATTACTCGTGATAAATTGCCTGACACCAGATGCCTTCTGAGCCTGGCAGAATTGCCTCAACCTGTGCTGGCAAATACCTGCAACAGATATGCAGATTCCCACAAGCAGCCTGCTTATGAACAGCCATCCAGTGCTGCTGCTCAGACCATGCCATGTTCTTGCTTAGGGAAGGCCCGGGCCTGGGACTCTGCAGCTCCGGATGAAGGCACCTTGACAGGACTGGAATTGCTTTTCCCTTTGGGCTCTTCACTTGGTCCTCCCTAAACTGTTTGCCTTGGTTTCTCTCCTGCATGAGCACGGCATTCACAAAACATTGTGTGTGGATGTGAGATGCAGGGAGGGGTCGGTGAGGATAATTAAACCTGTGCAGAATGAATTCCTCAGTAAGCCAGACTGAACATGTGGACCTCTCTCTCTTTGGTTCCAGTATCACATAAAGGAACTCAGGGCCACAAATGAAAAGAATGCAAATATTGGTGAGGACGAAGACTCTGCCCCATCCTTCCTGTTACTCTTCCCTGAAGCAGGCAGCTGTGCTGTTTCACGCTGGTTTCTTGCCAAGATGACCAAGATGACTTACAAAGATTACTTTTTAAAATGTGGGCTGGGTGGCTATACAGTAAACCCCTCTCAAGATTTACATTATTTTCTTCATCTGAAAATATTTTCCCTTAAGCCTTATTAAAATTGGACTTTAGGGAAAAAGCTTCATGACATTTGATTTGATAGTGATTTCTTGAATATGGTACCAAAGACACAGGAATAAAAGAAAAAATAGACTAACTGGGTTTCATCAAAGGAAAAATTCTGGTGCATCAAATGACACCATCAACAAAGTAAGAAGGCATCCTGCAGAATGAGAGGCAATGTTTGCAAATCACTGACATGATACAAGATTAATGTACAGACTGTAGGAATTCCAAAAACTCAACAGCAAAAACCCAAATAATATGATTCAAAAATGGACCAAGGACTCAAATCAGCATTTCTCTAAAAGATCATACATAATGGCCATGAGAAACTGCTCAGTATCATTAGTCATTAGGAAATTGCACTTCAAAACTATGTAAGTGACTACTCCATGCCCATTAGGATGGCTGTGACCGTAACAAGTCATGTTGGTAAGGATGTAGAGAAATTGGAAACCTTGTGCACTGCTGTTGGAAATGTAAAATTGTATCGCTGCTACAGGAAATAGTATGATGGTTCCTAAAAGGATTAAAAATAGAATTATCATGCAGACCAGCAACTCTTTTAATGTGGGCGATGGGGTCCCAGGGGACTGGTTTCCAGGTTCATGTGTGTGACGAACAAAGAATTGGACAGTTTGTAATGGTAAGGGAAAAGCAGCTGAGTTTAGTGAAGCTTAAAGGATGAAGTTATGCTCAGAGAGAGTGACTTTGCATCAGTGGAAAGGAAAATGGCACGGCTTGAAATGTTTGCCCAGTTCAGTGTCCGTCTCGCTGGATCTTTCAGAACATGATTGACATGATTGACAAGGTGCTGAGTCGTGTCAGTTGTATCCACTGCTTGTGTCCTTTCGCATACTGTGATAATCAGATGTATGAGATGCAGTCCATATGTATAAACCTGGTAACGAGCCCTGAGTGAAGAAAGGTCATTGTAGGTCATGCCAGCAGGTCTAGCACACTTGCATCCTGGTTTGGGACATTGGACTTTGCAGGGGTCTGTTATTCTTATTTTTATTTCTAGGTAGTGAACCTTAAGGCAAAGGTCAGGAGGGTTGGCCCTGGGGCATTGCCCAGCTTCAGGTAAGTGGAAGGAAGTGGTCCCATCACCCTAACTGTACTATCTGTATTAATTCTGCTTCTGGGTATATATCCCCCCAGAGGACTGAAAGCGGGGTTGTGAAGAAGGTTTGTGTACCCATGTTCATTTGACTATTATTCCCAACAGTCAGAAGGTGGAAACAACCCAAGTGTCTATCAGAGGATAAATGTATAAACAAAATGTACTGTATACATGCAATGATGCATTATCCCTGAAAAGGAAAGAAACCCTGTCACATGCAACAGAGTGGATGAAATCACAAACAGGCAAATACCGTATAATTCCACTTACATAGAGTACTAAAAGTAGTTAATTTGGGGGAATATAATTAGAATGGTACTTTCAAGGGGCTAGAGGAGAGAATGGAGAGTTAGCGTTTAATGGGCACAGAGTTTCAGTTTTGCAAGATGAGAGTTTTGGAAATGATTGGTGTGATGATGGCGCTGTGGTGTGAATGTGTTTAATGCTGCTGCGGTGTGCACTTGAGAACAGTTAATGTGGGGCTAGGATTGCAGCTCAGTAGTAGAGCACTTGTCAAGCATGTGCAAGGCCCTGGGTTCAATCTCCAGCACCAAAGAAGGAAGAGGAGGAAGAAGATGTTAAAGTGATAAATTTTATATTTTATATTATATGTATTTTTCCACAATTTTTAAAAATAAAAAATAAAAAAGGAAAAGTACCAGCAGAACTTTTCTTGGAGGGCTCTATGTGCCAAGCTGAAGAGTTGGTGCCTTCTGAGACTTTTTGTTTCCATGCATGTCTCTAAGATTTACATTTGCCAAACTGCAGAAGCTTCTGGTAATTTGAGCTACCTGTTTTTTATACAAGGCTTCTAACACAGTCAGCTACTTGATGTGATGCATGGAGGACAGAGATGACTTCCAGGTTGTTCTGGAGATGCACTGGGAGAGGCCAGTCAACTCCACTGCCCTGGAGGAGTTTTCCATCTATCAGCAGAATAATAAAGAGTAATGTAAATAAACACTTAAAATATTTCATGTAAATCACTGAATATTCATATTGTGTAAATATGAATGTTCAGACAGCTCACCATCTTCCAAGGATGCATGGTAGTTTATAAAATAATTATGGTTGAAACAAGGTCAGTATTTCTATGAATAGGATTTTAGAAGAAACATTGGTAAAGAACAGATGAGACCACTGAGAGATTTAGTGCATAGAAATTTATACTGTAATGTCTCTGTTTTAGTTACTTTATCTTTGCTGGGACAAAATACCTGATACCCAAAGTTAAAGGAGGAGAGGTTTATTTCAGCTCACAGTCTGTAGAGGTTTCAGTTGATGTCCAAGGGAGTGTGGCATGGCAGAGGGGCACTGCAGAGGAGAAACAGTCCATGGCAGGGCAGGCAGAAGGCAGCAAGCAACAAACAGTAGCAGTAAGCTTCCCTTCTCTTTCTCTCTCTTTTTTTTTTTTTTTTTTTTTTTTTTTTTTTTTTTTTTTTTTGCGGCACTGGGGATTGAACTCACAACCTTGCGCTTGCCAGGGCAGGCGCTTAAGCCGCTGAGCCAAACTCCCCAGCCCTGGTTTTTTGAGGCAGGGTCGCACTATGTAGCTCAGGCTGGCCTTGCACTCACGTTGTAGCCCAAGCCAGCCTCGAACTCACAACGCTTCACCTACCTCAGCCTCCTGAGTGCTGGGATTAAAGGCGTGCGCCACCACGCCCGGCTTTCCCTTCCCTTTCTCTTTTATCCCATCTAGGCCCCAGATCTTTTGGGTGGTACCACCCACTCCCAGGGTGGGGCTTATTACTCCCAGAACTATGACAAACCAGTTAGTGGGCTGATCTAGTACCACACACCTTTGACCCCAGTGTCACATCCCTAGTCCACATTCACACACCCTAGGTTCAGCCACCTCACAAAAGCCCCACCTATGAACACATGAGGCTTTGGGGTGGCATCTAGATACAAGCCATAACAACCTCACAACGTAAATACATTTGGGCCTTGAATTTGGTTCTCAGCTTTCTGCAGTGAGATAAAAATCTGCAAGACTCTTAGTGTTTGGAAGGGTAGAGGCATTGCTGGAAAAAAAGTAAAGCTCTTGGTTGTTGCCAGCCTGAAGGGAAGTTTTCCAGGGTCTTCATAGAGGGGAGACTTGGGGTCTCCACGGGGCAGGTGCTCAATAACATCCCTGTAACAAACACAGCAACTTAGTGTCTAGGGTGCTTAGTGCATTTGGAGTCACAGTCCTCTGGGGCAAGCACCAGACTTTGGCTATCTGATCTGTTAGGGTGGGCAGATGTGCTTCTAACATTAGCTTGCATCATGATTTCAATACAGTTAACAGCCAACTGTTCCCAAGGTTGCTTTCTGTGATGAGGGCCTGGACAACAGTTATTCTATATTACAGATGCAGGTCAAACCTACATGTTTGAAAATCATCCAAAGAGAAGAGAAGATTGCCATTCTTTTACAAAAATTAACAGGCAGACCTGTTGTAGGATTTGCGTGTGACTCAGAGTCACCTGCACCTCTGCAGGGGGCTTGGGGCCATGCTCTCGGGCGGAGCCAGGGTTTCCAGACTGCCCTGCTCTGAGTTGGTTCCAGCACCTGAACAGATAGCAGTGGAGCCTTCCAGATTCCCTTCTGGGAAATGCAGGAATGATGAAATAACTAAGTCATAGCGACTAATTGGCTTCTCGTCATAGCCAGGAAAAAAAGGTTCACTGGTATGTGAATGAAATGCTAAATTTTAGGGAATGAGCTCTAAAGGAAAAATGAGCTGTTAGTTGTGTCCCTAAGTGATAAAATAAATTGACCACTACTGTGGTATAGAGGGGTTTGGTGAATCACGTTTCCACTGACTGTAAGTGATGATTCAGGCTCTGTGGAGGTCCACGGTGGGCCATGTTTCCTGTTGTCGAGGCCTTTCCTAGGGTCTGGACAGTGTATGGTGGTGGCGAACCTATGGCAAGCACCCCACTGCTGGACGTTATCACTGAAAGCTCTAGAAGGTTCACCATCACTGGTGTAGAAGAGCAAACTTGTTTTCCTGTTCTCTTTGGCCTCAAGTCATTATTTATATCACCTGAAAGTGATTTCAGTTAAACAGTTTTTAAAAAAAGCCCCATGTCTTTATCCATTCATCAGTTGATGACCATTTGTGCAAGGGAGTAGTACTCAACCATAAAGAAGGGTAAATGAGACATTTCTAGGTAAATGGGTGCACCTTGAGACCATACTCTAAAGTGAAATCAATGGGACACACATCTGTAAATATTGCATTTTTCCTTGTGTGAGAAACTGAAAGTGTAAATAAGGACTGAAATGTATAATAGAAATTGTGAAATAGGAAGAAAATGTTCAAATGGGGAGGGTTTCACTAGGGAGGGTGGAGGGAAAAGACAACAAAATGAAAAGAAAAAGTGGAAACAAAGCTTTTGTGAATAAGGGGGGAAGAGGGGTTGAAGGGAGGGTGGGTAGGGGAATGGAAAAAAAAAGAAGATACATCACACACAGGAACAAACTCCCTATGATGAATGTCATCATTATGTATATGTCAATTGTACAAATAAATAATTAAAAATAATTAAAAAATAAAGAAAGTGCTGTTTGTAATTGAACAATAACAAAAAAAAAAAAAAAAAAAAAAAAAAAAAAAAAAAAAAAAAAGCAAGCTAGTAAAGGCCCGGTGCGCTTCCTCAGGTATCTCATCTCTGCGGTGGGGGTGTTAGTGTCTGTCTCGTAGTGCTACCGTGCGGGTTCAGTGTGTGAAAGTAGAAACTGTCAGACAAGCCAGGTGTGGTGGCGCACGCCTGTAATCCCAGCGCTCAGGAGGCTGGGGTAGGAGGAGCGTTGTGAGTTCGAGGCCGGCTTGGGCTACAATGTGAGCACAAAGCCAGCCGGAGCTAATAGTGCAACCCTGCCTCAAAAAACCAGGGCTGGGAGTTTGGCTCAGTGGCTTAAGTGCCTGTCTGGCAGGCTCGAGGTTGCGAGTTTGATCTCTGGTGCCGCAAAAAAAAAAAAAAAAACCAAAAACTATCAGACACATCATAAGCACTTAATGTCTCTTACTACTGTTGTTACTACTGTTTCTCAGGATTTTTTTTTTTAATTTAACAAAAGGAAGTCCTGTCCATTGACCCTCCAGCCCAGCAAAAAAAAAAACAAAAAAGCCCACAAAGCTAAGAGGTGGCAGGAAGCATGATGGCAGGGTTGCTTGAAGTGTATTGTGCACCTGTACAGATGGCCTGGATGAGACCCACTGGGCTGTGTAACCAGCCCGCACTAATAAAACGTGCGGCAGAGGCCAGTGGTGCTGCACCTAACTCGGTAAGGATAATGAAGAACAGGTGTTCCAGGGGGTTGAGCACTTGCACGTCTCCTGAGCGGGTGTCGAGTAACTCACACTGGGATTTGTGCTCTGTCCACAGTTCATAAAGTCGAGAGTGTTCAGCCTCCTTGAAGTCTAGACTGAGGCTTTAGAGTTCCCTAACCTCAGTCCTAAATCTGATTTCATTACTGAGTTTATGGCCAATGAGGCGAAAGCCATTTTAATTAAGTTGTAATCTGATGAGCGCCAAGTCACCCTGTCACCCTCAATTTCATATGCTGCCCGTCTGTCCCCTCGAGCCAAGAACGGCAAGTACCGGAAGACCTGAACCCCAACTCTGCCAAGCAAGGGCCTGATGAATGAAGCCAGTTTTGAAAACAGATCCCTGTGGGTATGGTGGCATGTGCATGTAATCCCAGCACTTGGGAGACTGAGGCAGGAGGATCTCTGTGAATTTGAGGCCAGCCTGCCCTATATAAGCGAGTTCAAAGTTAGCCTGCACTACATAGTGAGACTTTGTCTCAAAAAAACAAAAAATAAAAAGAGGGGAGATCCCTCCCCTTTAATAGTTTTAAAACACGTGAAAATAAAAGTTTCAGATAAGTAACAAGGACCGAACCAGGTGTGGTGTATGCCTGTGACTTCAGCACTTGGGAGTCTGAGGCAGGAGGATCACCACAAGTTCAAGGCCAGCTTGGACTACATTTTTGAGACCCTGTGTCAAAAATAAAATAAATTTAAAAATAATGAGGACAGGAGATGGGTGAAAAGGACTAAATAAAATCTGATTTTAGAAGAGCTAAAAAAAATTGTGAGTTGAACTTTTTGTGTGTGTGCTGGAGATCAAACCCAGGGGCTGGAACATGGTAATTAAGTGCTGTATCACCAAGCCACATTTCCAGCCCAGACTGAACTTTGTGAAAGATAAAGGCAGAAAATACTTTTTAAGAAAGGCAAGAAAAATGTACCACAAGAATTTGAAAACAGTACAAGGTGGAACAGAGTTGAAACAGCAGAGCTGCAGTTTTAGAAGTTTAAAGAGCAAAGTAAAGATATGTTTCCTCCATAAAGATAAAGAACAAATCCAGCTAGGTGTGGTGATTGATGTAGGCCTAAAATCTCAACCCTGGAAGGCTGAGGCAGGAGGAGGACTCCAAGTTTGCACTAAATTGCCGCCGGGGTAGTTTAGTGACATAGTGAGACCCTGTCTCAAAATTAAAAAACAAAAAAGGCTGGGAATGGAGCTCAGTGTAAAGGCCCTGGGTTCAGTCCCCAGTACCTCAATCAATCAATCAATCCATCATAGTCCTTAGCAGGGCCTCTAAACTGCATCTTCCCAGGGTGGTCCTCACCCACGGGGCAGCCCAGGCTGCCAGTTAACGATTTCCTCCGGCCCGGATCCCTAGGGCACCGACCTCACCCCCTGACCTCTGTCCTTCCACCCAGCAGCCGAAGCAGGTAGTGTTGCTGTCTCCATACTTTGGGGAGGGAATCACATGGAGGGTACGTGCCTGCCTCCACCAGCAGATGGAGGAATCTGGGCTGGGAGCCCAGGCCGATACAAAACCTTACTCGTAGCCCCCCACCCCCACCTTCTGTAGTACTAGGTTTGCAGTCCAGGGCCTTGTGCATGCTAGGCAAGTGCTCTACCACTGAACTACACCCTCAGCTCTTTTATTTTTTTTTGCTTTATTTATTTATTTATTTTTTGAGATGGCATCTGTCAAAAAAACAGGCTGGCATTGAAGGCACAGCCCAAAATGGCCTCAAAATTGTGATCCTTCTGCCTTAGCCTCTTGAGTGCTGGGATTACAGGTGTGTGCCACCACGCCCAGCTTAGTTTTTTATTTTTTATTTTGGGCTAGTCACTAAATTGCCCAGGCTGGCTCAAATTTGTGATCCTTCTGCCTCAGCCTCCTCTGTAGCTGGAATTACTGGCATGTGCCACCACGCCTGGCTCAGAGCTCTTATTCTTGATCATTTTTTGCCTTCCAGGGAACATCTTTATGGCATTAGCAACAAAGATGATAACAGCATCCGTTGTCCCTTAACCTCCTTTGTCACCTTGTCCAGATTACCTGTCTGTCAGGAGAGACCACTCTTCCGAGCTCATGCGCAGTAGGCAGTACTTGCACATCCTGTAACCCACTGGAGTGTTCCATTTTTGGTGCAAAGTTGGCCTCAGTTACACAAATGTTTACCTCAGTCCCAGCTCCTAAATATTTCATAAAAGTGGCTACTTTTCTCCATTGTCACATCTGCCGAGTTGAGGCCACCATCTGGTCACTTAGTGTGTTTACTGTGATTGCTGCAACAAATGACCATGTACTTGGCTGAAAACCATAGAGATGCATCCCTTAAATTCTGGGTGCCAGGCATTACAATCACTTAGGGCCCATGGGACAATCAAAGTCATTTCCCTATCTTGAGATCCTCCATTCAGTCTGTGACCTCTTTCTTCCATATAAGATAACCTGGGCAGGCCTCAAGGGTTGGGCTGTGGCATCTTTGGGAGCCACAGTGACACCCCTAGACATGTGACCATCTCTGCCTCCTTTGTGCGCCCAGGTTCTGGTCTGCCTCAGAGACCCTCAGTGGCTCTGTCCCCATTCCTGGACACGCCTGTGGTTACTTCTCTGGTTTCTTTCCGTCTCCCTTCCTCGCTGATTTGCTGTTTCTGTCTAACCTCCTCCCCTTCCTTGGGGGAGCTGGATTTGCTCTACTGGGCCCTGAGGCCCCCTGCCTGGGGCACTTGCCGCTCCTTGTTTAGTTTACCTTTCCCTTCTCCCCCAGACTTTGGGCTATTCCTTCACAAAAGTAGGTGCTCCGCTGGTGGGTCTGAGCCCCCACCAAGCTCTGCGGCATCGCCAACTTATTCACAGATGTGTCCCCTGCACCTGGCACCATGCCAGTCACCCACAAGTTGCCTAATAAATGTCTGTGGATGGGAAAACTCACAGGACAGAGCCTTGACATCCACCCTTCCAAGAAAAATACCACCACAAAGTGCCCACCCATCTAGAAGAGTCTTTGCTGGAGAGACTGTGTATGTGAGTTCCGAAGTTCTCCCAGATCTTCGTGTTTAAACAGAAACCAACAGTTGGGTAACCACGATACTGGAGAAAATATTTTCACACGTATTCTGCTTTCTTTCAGGCCGTGCCTGTGTTTTTCATTTTGCACAACGCAGCTGAAGTCATCATCTGCTGGTACCAGAAGTGTTTTCAGAAAGAGGTAAAGGATCTCAAAATGCTAGTTTCACTTCCCTTGCTTTAAATTTCAGAGAAGCACTTTTCTTTGGATGGCCCAATGAGTGTTTGTTCTGCCACCAATTTCCAGCCAGGACGGCCTGACAGTGGACACCGATTTCAGGGCAGCCGGCTTTGACATTGCTCGGTTGACTGGACATGCACAGGAACTCTCAATGTTGGGAGCACAGCTCCACAAGTCCAGGCTGGGCTGGGCAACACTTGGGAGGCAGGCATGGTGGGCATCAGGGCCCCCACATCTGTCATAGGCTTGCTTTTTTTCTTTCTTTTCTTTCATCTTTTTGAGACAGGGTTTCACTCTGCAGTTCAGGCTGGCCTTGAACTCACTTTTGAAGCCTAGGCTGGCCTTGAACTCATGGTGATCCTCCTGTCTCAGCCTCCTAAGTGCTAAGATTACAGGTGTGCACCACTATGCCCAGCACTCTTTTCTATATCTTGATCCCCTGGAAGGCACCGCAATTCTGCACACGTATTTCTGTGCATGTACATGGACGTCTCTACACACACAGGGGAGATATCCTGGTGCCCCTTAGCAGCTGTCAGGATCCCTTATTCCTGCCTTTGTTCCACACTGGATGAAGCATGTGTATTGGGCAGTCGCTACCCCCAGACTTGGAGGTAGTTTCTAGCAGTTTGGCGTTCAGATCTGCTCCATAATGAAGATTGCTAGGGTACGTTCTTTGTTTTCAGTGTTAATATCTTTAGTTAGTCCATGTTCGCAGTCCATGCCGATCCCATTCGCTCAGGGAGTTGGCGCACACACACAGCACATTTTAATTCTTTACCCGCCCTCTTCCCGTCTTCTTCCTCCTTCCCCACCCCATCCCTTGGTCCCCTTCCCTTGCAAAAGATCTCTCTCTCTGTTTCTCATGGTCTCCCTTTTATTTTGCTCTTTATTTATGTAATTTTGGGCTTCTCACAGGAGAGAGCCCATGTACTACCCGAGCTCACGAGTGTCCTTATCTCTCAAGAGTGCCTATCTGCTGTGATGTAAATTCCAGATTCCTGCCTGGGAGCCTTGATGCAGCGATCCTGTCCCGTGAGGCACACAGTTGCTCTCCATTTTATGCAGGATCCATCTTTACTAGGAGGCTGTGCTTTCCGTTATATGTGGATTTTACCACACATAGTGAATTGTTCAGAGTAAAGTTGACCTCCTCACGACCGCACTCCCAGATAAGGAGAATAAACTCAGTCTAAAGCCTGTAGTTCATTTTCAGCACCCACAGCTTGTTCCTCATGTGCATGGGCACACACACGTACACACACACAGACACACACACACACACGCGTGCACAGCTCAACTTGGAGGCAGTGTGGCCCGTGGAATTCATCGTCCTGCCTCGCAAGTGTGGTGGAGCACTGCTGCCCACCCATCCTCTATCTGACTGACATTGATTGCATGTGTCCTGAGTGGAAGCTGCGGAGATGGAGAGGATGTTTATGACAGAGTTGAGTGCAGGAACTGACCTGTAACCCTGGGCTGCGACTCTCAGAGGATGTCATATGGGCTGGAACAGCGTGTGGGTGGGCCAGGGGCTGACCACCTGAAGGCTGCTTGGACACAGTAGGAAGGTGTCCCCAGGGGCTACATCTGAGCTGATCCACCCAGGACGGGGAGGGATTTTTTTTTTTTTTTTTGGTTTTTTGAGACAGAGTCCCACTATGTAGTCCCTTTTGGGTTTGGACTCACAGCAATCCTCCTGCCTCAGCCTCCCAAATGCTGGGATTGCACGTGGGTGCCACCACACCTGAGGAGATAGCTTTTTCTAGGCAGGCAGAGAAAGCAGCAAAGAAAGACTGTGGTCCAGGTGGGGCCAGTGGGGGTCACTGCAGGAAGAGCAGAAAGGTAGCAGTGGAATAGGGTCATGTTCTCTAAGTAGGCTGCCTTGGCCTGAACCTTGTGACCTTGGCCGCTTCCCTGATGTCTCAGTATGTTGAGTGCCCTTACCTGTAACAGATAACATAACCTGTGACTGTTAACCATCCCATAATGCTATTCGTTTGTTCTTGAGGCAATGTCTCACTGTATAGTTCGGATTGGCCTTGAATTCCTTACATAGCCTAACCCTCGACAATCTTCCTGCCTCAGCTTCCCATATGTGCCTCCACCCCTAGCAATCATCCCATAATGAAATGACTCAACGCACGCAGATACTGTCAAACTGTGCCTAGCACAGAGTAAGTAGCCCTAGGAGTAATTTAGCTAATCCAGGATGATGTTAGCCATTTACAGGTATTTTTGGCAGTTTGACTTTTGAGGAGTTGAACCGACCCATTCAGAGTCTCCAGATCTCACTGGGACTCCTTGCCAAGTTACTTTGGAACCAGGGGCCGGAGAAGGTGGACCCCCCTTGTTAACTTCTCATTTGTTTTCCGAGCCCTGGAAGAATGGAGTTAGATAACAAACACATGGCTCGTTTTGATTCTCTGCATCTCAGGGTCTGGGCCCTTTTAGTCTGAAGGGTCCAGAAAATAAAATAAGAAAGAATCTGCAGGCACGGGAGGCGCTGGCTGGGTGTGTTGCTGTGGTGCGGGCGGCACGGCAGGTGGACGTGGTGCTCATGGGAAGGAGGGGCATCACTGTGGGCTCCTCCCTCTCTATTCCTGTTCTTCCTCCAGCTCCTCAGGATTTCCCTTGCACTTGGTCTGGGATGTGCTAGTCGCACATTTTACCATAACGGGCAATTATGCAGTCCTGGGAGCCGATGCACCTTTGCCCTGGTTTGTTTCCCTCTCTCTCTGCATTCACGGTTTACAGTCTTCCCGTTGAGGGGCAGCTGAGTCACAGCTGCCTTGATCAGAGATGAAAGATCTGAAACCACAGGCCATAGTTTACTGCACAAATAGAATCTATTAGGATAGCAAAACCTGGTTATTGAGTAGCACATGAAAGCCTCTGTTAGCTTTCATAGAAAACCATGTTTCTCTTGTCAGCTCTTCACTTCTAAACAGTACGTTTGTGTCACTTCTCATCTGAACCAGTCTCCAAAATTGTTTGTCATCAATGAGCAAAATAATCTCTGACACGTCCAGAGCGAATCTGTCAGCCTACCTGTGCATCTCCTTTATCACATGCAGAAAAGCTATGCCAAATCCCTGGTAGAACTTACTTCCTTCTCTGCAAAGGATTAGTTCCCTTAGCCTGGCTAATTAGCAGGCGTTTGTAAGGCTAGGACTTAAATTAAAATTTCAAGGAGTTTTAAATACCAAGTTTCTATTCCTCCAATCTGCTATTTTTCTTTTTTCTTTTTTTCTTTCTGAGACTGGAGTAAAATGTCCTTTCTCTTCTTCTTTTTTTTTTTCTGTTTAATGTTTACACCATACCAGATAATTTACAGTTAGAATTGGATTAATAAAAGGAATATTTAAAAGTACAGGCCTGTGGCCAGCCACAATGATACATGCCTATATAGTCTCAGTTACTTGAAAGGCTGAAGCAGGAGGATCACTTGAATCCAGGAATCTGAAGTCAGCCTGGGCAAGATAATGAGATCCTGTCTCAAAAATACATAAATGAGGGCCAGGTGTGGTGGTACATGCCTGTAATTCAAGCTGTCAGGAGACTGAGGCAGGTGGATTGCTGTGAGTTTGAGGCCAGCCTAGGCTACAAAGTAAGTTTAAAGCCAGCCTAAATTACAGAGCAAGACCCTGTCTCAAAAAATAAATAGATGGATAGATAGAAAGAAAGGAAGAAGTAGAGCTAGAGTTTAGCTTTGTTTCCTATACTACAGGTTACACTGCACTTTTTCTCTCTGTTGCTTCGTGTGTGAGACTTTGGAAGGTTGGCCTGATGTCATTTTGTTTTTCATGAGTAAACATCTTTCTGATGGTGAAAATACTCTGTGAAGTGACTCAACTCTGAACTGACTCATCCTGCACTTGGTCCAAACAGAAAAAGCTTCAGTAAATACTAAAGTGCTAGTACATTTAAGCACCTTAATAAATATGCTTGTGAGTCGGGCGTGGTGGCGCACGCCTTTAATCCCAGCACTCGGGAGGCTGAGGTAGGAGGAGCGTTGTGAGTTCAAGGCCGGCTTGGGCTACAACGCGAGCGCAAGAGTGGCCTGAGCTACATAATGCGACCCTGCCTCAAAAAACTAGGGCCAGGAGGTTGGCTCAGTGGCTTAAGCGCCTGCCCTGGCAGG
>RJWM01015675.1:0-47292 GCA_004363535.1 Dasyprocta punctata | reverse complement strand
AAGGCAGCCTTCGTGTCCCCTCTGAGTCCATCTCAGAACCACACTTCCTCAGGATGTGGTTTGGATATGGACGCCATATCTTAAAAGTACACTTAAAAATGCATGTACAGCTCCTGTAGTTTATTTCTGATATTGATTTAAAAAAAATACATGGCTTCTCATAAAAATCCATTGGGTTCAGCATGTCAGGGGGATAGGGGGTTCCCACAGTGTTCACCTTGGCTCTATTCAGATCCCCCAAGTCACAGTCTGCCGACTCTCTGTCTTCCCCCTCCCCCGGGAAGTAGCTGCAGAGCCCTGAATCCTGAGAGCCTGCCCAGATGGCAAGGGGGCCCCAGGCGTGTGGGTTAATAATTGATGGGTGAGGTCTTACGGTCATATTATTTACAAACAGAGGTCAAGGTATCATGCTGGCACCAAAGCTTTTCCTCTGTTAATGTTACCAGTGAATCAGGCCTGGGCGCCTGCAAGAAGCCAGGGCGTAAGAGTTACGGTTACTCATTGCTTCAAAAGCTTGAAGCTGGACTACCACAGCAGGCGTCCTCCTCGTCCTTGCATTTTACATTATAGATCAATTAAAATGGGTGCATTTTCTAAAGATGCTTTATATCAAGATTTTCTCTTTATGGTTTTAGTTGTTTGTGCCTTCATTTCTGGCTCAGCTGCAGCGAAGGGGGCCTCTGCCTCTAGGAAGCTCTTCCTTTCCCTGCTCCTGTCTTCCTCCCAAGAAGCCTCTCCGGCATTGCTGGGGCAGGGGCAGGTACCCCACAGCAGGGGCACTCTGGCCTTAAGGCCTTTCTGGAAGGAAAGTTTTTATAGGGAGAGGATGGCTCTCCAGGCTGCCAGAGGGTTTGCTTTGCTGCTCCGTCTCAGCCACCCCCTTGTGTGCTCATGACCTGTTGCCTTGTAGGCTGCTCGTCGTGGAGAAGCACGGGCCCCCCTCCCTGGACTGCTCTGTGCCTGCTCCCCGCTCCCTTCTATTCCAGTGCACAGACGGCATGCATTCTGCGGAGCACCAAGCCACTTCTCAAAGTGCCTCCTCCCTCCTCGGCGCTCCTGGAGCCCTGCTTGGCATTCTCTCCCTGCAGCACCAACATTTTCCATTATACTTAGTCCTTCTACCTCAGTGGTCCAGTGGTTCTCAAAGTATGGTCCCCAGACAAGGGTCATAGTTACCATCCTGCAACGCATTAGAAATGCAGATTCTCAGGGCCCAGCCCAGACCCATTGAACCGGACTCTGGGAATGATGCCCAGCATCTGTCTCTGAGCACAGGCACTCTGTGCCTGCTTCCAGCTGAGGGCCAAGAAGTGCCGTACCTGGCGGGCACCTTCTCTACCCACTCTTGTATGTGTGACTGCCGCTGCCGAGGCTGGCACTCAAGAGCTCAGCAAATGCTTCGTGAGCTAAGTGACAACAGCAACAAACTGCTAACAAGTTGTTAACCAAGTTGCTAATGTGGTAATAGCCCTACCCCGATAAATGAAGCTTATTCTTGCCCATCTGTTTGTCTCATCAACAAAGGAATTGCTCTCCACGGGGAGATGCTGAGTCTGTAGCTGAGCTCTGTAGCCAGCACTGTGGTCAAGCATCCTGCTCTCTCTTATGGTGTTAAAAATAGGGTGCTCCCGATTCAGGCAAGGGCCAGTAACCTCTCTGAACAGAAAGGATTGAAGAGACCATCTATTTAATGCATGGTTATGTGTGTGACATAGCTTAAGTTTTTTTTCTTTTGGTAGCAGTAATCGAACTCATGACCTCGTGCTTGCTTTATAGCTTAAATATTCCATGGTTTCTTTTACAAGAGAAATGCAAAGTATAAATAAAAAAGCAAAATAAAAGGCAGATAATAGGAAAGAGGGAGACAGATCATGGGGACCGAGAGATGCAGGGAGTTGGGAGAGGAGGGGAAGGGGACTAAAAAATAATTAAGATGTGTTCCGTACACGTACTGACTCCCCCTGATGATTGTAATCATTATGAACTGCAAACATGTACTAATATATGTTTGGGGTCATTTTATTGACTGCTAGGAACATGACTTCCTTCTCTAACCCTGTTTTCATGACTCAGATCACTTCCTTAACCTTTTTATAAAAAATCATGGCAAAATATAAGATGGCTTTTTATTCTCTCCACCATGCATTGCTGGTAGAACCACAGAATAGTTTGGTGGTTCCTCGAAAAGGGAAATATAAAATTAGCATGTGACCCAGCAAGTATACTCCCAGGTGTATCCTCCAAAGAATAGAAAGCAGGGACTCAAGATATTCTGTGTACTAATGTTCCCAGCTGCATCCTTCACATTAACCAGAAGGTGGTAATAACCCCTGTCCATTAACAGAGGAAAAGATAGGAAAAATGAGGTGTCAATAACAACGGACAATTTGACCATAAAAAGGGATTTAAAAAAAAAAAACGCACAACTTCTTGTCTCACCATCTAACCCACTGTGCTTGAGAGCAGCTAGTCTAGGCCTCTGTGTTTTTGCAATGGCCAAACGTAGGCAGGTGATGGGTGAGCACTAAGAGGTTGAGGAAAGCTCACCACCTGTCTGGTCCGAAGTAGTGGTGGCCACACTCGAGTGTGCATTGGAGTCTTCTGGGGCTTTCTAAGGCCCCCCTTGCTGGACTCCTCTGGGCAGCCTGTAAAGCTGGTATTTCAGACTTAGACAGCGTGGTTGAGACCACTGTTCTGGAGCAGCACTGCTCCACCGAGGCTGCACACTGCACTCTCTGGGGCTCCCAGCTTCACCCCGGACGCAGCCCTTGCGATAGGGCTTTACTGGCCTTGAGGGGGAGGCACTAAAAGGCTTCCTGGGAGGTCCTAAGGTGTAGTTGAAGTCAAAAAGATGCAAAGCCCTCATCTGACTGATGGTCTTGTGGTTAGAGCCAGGCCAGGCTGCTACTTCACTTTTTAGCTAAAACATAAAATAAAACATAAAATACACCATCAGTATAGTCACCATGGTGTGCAGCCATCACCACTGGCTGGTTCTCGAACATTTCAATACCCAGTAAATAGTCACTCCGCATTCTCGCTCCTTGTGGCCCTGGGCAACCCCCTATCTACTCTCTGTCTCTACAGAGTAGCCTACTGTGAATATTTTATGTAAACAGAGTTACAGTAAGTGGTCTCGTGCTGGCTTCTTTCACCTGACACCATGTTCTCAAGGTTCATCCCTGTTAAAGGATGCGTCTGTCCTTCATTCCTCTGTGTGGCTAAATAACGTGCTATTCTATGGATACACAATCTGTCTGTTCATAGACTTGCATTTTACATTAACTTAAACATCTGACTCTTGTTAAATTACTATCAGTTCTCAAACTGGGCATGGTGGCACACGCCCATAATCCCAGCCCTCGGAAGGCTAAGCAGGAGGATTACCATGAGTTTAAAGCCAGCCTGGGCAACATAAGTGAGTTCAAGGCCAGCCTGAACTACATAGTGAGACCCTGTCTCAAAAAACAAACCAACAAATTGCTATCAATTCTCTCATATAAAATAATCAGGTGAAATAAAACAAGGGTATTTCTCCTGATCGGGTTTTAGAAAATAAGCTGTGGATGGAACTGGGAAGCAGCTGGCAGGAAGGGAAAATGAGGATATACAGGCTGGTTTTACAGGAGAAAAGGGCTTGGGGTCATCCCAGCTATGACCTGTAACAGGTTTCTCAGCAGAAAGGGAAAACTTCAAATAATCCTGATAATAAAGGCATATTCCATACAAGGTGACTCACGGATGCCTCTGGCATGGAGAAGAAACAGGTGGGAAGTGTGTGCCGTGGGCAGAGGCCCCTGTGACAGTCTGCTTCCCTGCAGGGAGACTGCAGAATGTCACAGGTGCTTCTCACCTTGGATGCGGCTGTGTGTCCCGATGACAGAGAGCTGCCCCCGCATCCTCCTCCTCAACACTCATCTTGGTTGCACAGGGAGACTATGGGGAGATGCCACGGTGTGCCTGGTGTTCAGACAGGAGAGGTCAGGCAAAACCTGGACATCTAAACTGAATGTGGACTTTCAGTGCCTACTCGGGCAAGTCCCATGCTTTTGCTCCTAGCCTGGTTTCTCCCCTCTTGTTGCCCAGCATCTTACAGTAATTGTCCCTTCATTCAGACCTCGGCGGACTGGCATCCCACGGAACACACGCAGTCCCTCCACCCTCGTTTCCTCACAGCGCGGGGCCGGTAGGTGCTCACCCCAGCCTGTCACTTAAAGCCTGTCTTCTCTTTTTCTGGGGACACTTTGTTGTCTGAGTTGCCCTCCCATTTCTCCTGCCCCTTCTTGTTAGGGGCCCTGTGGTTTTAACCTTGGCTCTTTCTTCCTTCTATGCATTCCCCCTGTCCCCCCAGGATGGTGGTGTCCCCTCCCTTGGTCCCTGAATTCTGCACTACTGCCTACTGGACAGTCGCATGGCATAACTCATGGGTTCCTGAGATCAGACATGGTTGGAAAAGGAAACAAATAATTTTTTAAAAATAATAACCAGCCAGGTTTGGTGGTATACACATGTAATCCCAGCACTCAGGAGGCTGAGGTAGGAGGATTCCTGCAACTTTAAGGCCAGCCTGAACTACATAGTGAGGCCTTATCTCAAAAAACCAACAAAACCAAAACAACAACAAAGCAAATAAACAAACAAAAACTCAGTATCTTTGCCTTCCCATCATTGCTCCAAAATCTCCTCTACCTACTCTATCTCAGCTGGTGATACCACGCACCACCCCAAAGCCCTGAGAATCAGAGTCCGCTGTATCCTCTCCTCTCCTTCAGCCCTTGCTTCCACACACTGAGGCACTGAGACCTAACAGTGTTGTCCTTTCTAAAAAGGTGTCGTTGAAAATAATTTTACTTTGAAAAAATATAAATATATAGAAAATTTATTAGAAGAGCACAGTGAATTCTCATGTACTGCTTACCTAATCACCAGCAAACACTTTGTGACAGATTTCTCTGTCTGTCTGTCTCTCTGTCTCTATCACTATTATTATTATTTCTAAACAATTTGAGAGAAAGTTACAAACAGGATGCCCTATCAAATTTAAATACTTTAATATGTATCTCCCGAGAACAAGGACATTTTCTTACATAACTACAATACAATGATCAAAATCAGAAACTCTAACAATGTTATAATGTTAGGGCTGTGAATGTAGCTCAGTGGTACAGTGCCTGCCTGGCAAGCGCAAGGTCCCGCGTTCGATTTCTGGTACAAAAACAAAAACAAAATAATGTTACATAAAATCAGCATTCAAATTTCTATGCCCAGTCTCAAGTTTTCTCCACAGGTTACCTGTTATTTATAAAGGGAAAAACAGCCACGTCACAATGGAAAGACACCACCTTCACCATGTGATGAAAATTCTCATCAGTCACGGGAGAAGGGGCGGTGCCTGGCTCCTGTGGGGACGCGCGCTGTCAACGCTCGCTTGTTTCCATGGTATTCGTGCCAAAGCAGCCTGATTCGCATCAGAGAAACCCCAGAGCAGCCTGATCCGAGGGCCCCCCCACAAGCTGTGGACACCGTGTGCTTATCAGGTCTGCATGCTTTAGAAATGCCAAGGACATGAAGGTCTAAAGAAGCCACCACAAACAAACACCACCAGCTCCTTGGATGGAACCCTGGAGCCGAAAGCATCCTCTCAGGGAGAGCGTGACGTTTGTTTTGAACTCAGCTTCCCTCTCTCCCCTCTGGCACAGATCCCGTTTGAGACCCATCGCTCCATATCTGTATCCCCCCTCCTTGTGTCTCCGGTCGCCCTCCACCCCTCTGCTCTCCACAGCAGCACACACCAGATCCCGACATTTCTTTGCCTAAAGTTCTGGAGTAGTTTCTCCAGCCTGCAAGATAAATCTCCAGCCCTGTAATGCAGCACACACAACCCTCACAATCCCACCCCCTCTCCAGGCTTTGCTTTCCCCACTGCCATCTGTCAAAAACTGGAGGGTCGAAGGCTCTATTCTGCCTGCAGGCTGATGCAGAAGTCTGCCGCTGTTTCGTGGGCACTGGCGGAAGACACGAGACTCCTGGGTCAGAGACGAAGGAGAGCCCAACACTGACTGCGGTAGCTAGAGCAACACGAGGCTCATTTTCCAGGCTCATTTGCCTGCTGAGGTCTGCACCTGCAAACTGTTCAGAGCAATGGCTGGGGGACAAGAAGCTTAGGAAACCTTTTTTTTTTTTTTTTTAAAGGGGCACTTAGGCTTAAGCGCTTGTCTGGCAGGCATAAGGTTGTGAGTTCGATCCCTGGTGCCGCAAAAAAAAAAAAAAAAGGAGAGGGGATACTTAGCAAACCTACCCAACATGTGCGTCTGGGGAATGCACTGTCTTTATTGCACTGGCAATAACCAGATCTGCTCTCTGTCTTGAGGGAATATTATCTCTATCTCCCAAGACTCCTTACTATGTAAATTCCTTGAAAACCAAGTCTGAGATGACAGCTGTCAGGCACTCTGTTCACAGGTGTGCTGACACATGAAACACTGTGGAGAACTGTTTCCCTAACCTTGGCCCTGTTACTGTACTGCGTGCTCTAGCCTGGTTGGGGGACTCTGTTCCCCACACTGGGAAGCCATCCTCATCCCTGAAACACATGCTACTCTTGCACAGTCTCCTTGTCTGGCTCCTTGGCTGGCAGCCACCTTTGCCCTGACATGGCAACACCAGGGTACCTTATCATAGCACTTGCTTTGTGCCACCTTAATACTCATTTACATGTCTGCCTCCTCCTGCACCACATCCCTTCAAAGGCAGGGGTCTGTCCCTGATCCCCTGTGACCCACCCAAGAAAGGGATCATTAAGCACTTGTGGGAAGAATAAGTCTATCAGTGAACGGGTTGTCAACGTGAAGCTGCCGATGGTTTATTCCTTGGCTCGCAGTGGCTGTGGAAATGATGAGCTGGAAGGCTGGCACGGGGCTTGCTGGTGGGGGTGGGATGTGGGTGTGGTCCCACCGCAGGGAGGCCGCCCTGTCTGTGCAGGGAGTCCTTTGAAAACCCTTCTTCATTGCACAGATGAGGTGGGCAGCTCCCCAGCACTCCAGGGGAAGTAGAGCCCCAGCTGGGGAGTCCCAGTGCTGGCACTTGCAGCCAAGATGCCTGGTGCGCTAATGATCCAGCCATACAGGTCGGATCTATCTTTAGCAGGTCCCTGCCCTGCTAAGAACACTCTCTTCCTAACTACAAATTTAAACTGTCCGGGATGGGATTATCGCTGCCTCACCTATGATGCTATTTCAGACTAAGCCAAGCGGTTTTCAATTGGGGGCAGTTTTGCCCTGCAGGGGACATTTGGCAATGGCTGGAGGCACTTCGGGCACTGCAGCTAAGGGAAGGCTATTAGCATCTAGCAGTGAAGGCCAGGAATGCTGTTAAACACTCCTCAGTGCACGGACGCCGCACACCAAAGAAATATCCTGTTTCAGCAGGAAAGAGACCCAGAAGGCCTGCAGGGCCCCGCCAGCCCTGAGCAAGGAGGACCAGATAGCGCTTTCAGAGGAGATTTGCTTCCAGGAATTGGGTGCTGTCACCATCAGGCATCTTGAGCCAGAAAGAAGAGTGGGGGCCCGGCTTTGGGGAAGGGGCGCTCCAGCCCGTCAGAGTGGTTGATCCTGCAGCGGGATGGCACCGGCCCAGGCCGTCTAAGGAGGTGGGATATGACCATCACTCTCGGGGAGCACTGGTAACACACACACCTGGTTTCCCTTTGAGGTTGTAATCTCCTTGTGTTAACCGAGGTTCTCAGTCCGATTTTGTTAAGCTCCAAAACTCCCATCTCATGCACGCTTCCTATGTGCTTGGTGAGTGTATTTCTTTCACAGAAGCTGGCTTATTCTACAGAAGATCTTAAGTCTTTCAGACCTGAAAGCTGTGCAGTCTCTGTCACTGCCCAACTCTCCACAGAGGACACGTAAACCAGTGAGCGTAGCTGTGCGCCAGTGCGATTCTATTTTCAAGCACAGCAGGCTGGATTTGGCCGGTGGACCTCTGTCACCTCCCTCGGTGTCATAGCCCTACAACACAGGTTACTGTGCTCTCCGTTAATGGATAACTTGCCCAAAGTCTCAGTCAGTGAGGCGCCAGGCTGAGCTGTGGGAGCCACGAGCGCTCTCATCGTCACCGCGAGCGGCGACCAACAGACAGGGCCTGAGCCACAGTCCAGAGCTGGAAAGAAGCAGTCATGGAGGGACTGTGGCTTTGCACGCACTCCCTTCCCTGGCCCTGGGCAGTCCGGAAATAAAGAACGGAGGGGATCAGATAAAGACCTGATCTCTCTGCGTTTCTCAGGATAGAACGCGAACCGAAGGCGGACTGACGTCTGCACGACCGCCTGTCCTGCCTGTCCTGACGCCGGCCTGCTGTGTGTCAAACAGCTTTCACACCGAGGAAGTCCTGCGTGCCAGCCAGCCTATCGCACTCTCGCTGTTATGTAAAGCTACTCCCTTAGTTTCGCCTTACCATGAGAAAACTGGCTTTTATTTGATGGCTTTTCCCACACTCGAAGACATTCATCCGGGCCACCTCTGACTACCTCTTTTCCAGAGAGGTGTGAAAGCCGGTGGGAACCGTCCAGTCTCGCTGTCACTCACAGCCCTGCGGCTGATCAGCTGTGAGACCCAGGCCATGTTTCCGATTCTGGAGCTTCACTCACAGACGGAGAGAGCACAGCTGTGTCACAGGGTCACAGCGCTGGCCAAGGTGGGCTCCCCCAGGCCCCGCCGTGCCTCCAGGCCTCTCCGAGCCGAACAGTCTCCGTTCCTCCTTTGTCTTCACCTTGGGGCTGCCGCCCAACTCCTACAGCAAGCCAGCTTCTCCCTTTTACTTCACTGGAGACGAATCTGGGGTTCCCTGGGCGTCTCCTGTTGCCCTTAGTGAGACACACTGCGACACGGTGTTCCATTGCGGTCTGGCTCCTGCTCGGAAATCCTGCCAGCCTGGGCAAGCTCCACCTTCTCCCTGGTGCCTTCTCTGGATCTCTCAAATAAACAGAGATAAACTACTCTTTCCTCATTTGCCAACAGCTGCCTGCTAAGCACCAGCTCAAAAATGCCGTCGAGGGAAAACGTTTCCCAGCAGCCATCTGCCGCGTTCGCTAAGCAGGCGCTTGGTAGTAACCCAAACGCACCCCTCCTTCTTGGGACAGTTCTGTTTGGTTCCTGCAGTTCTCAAGTGTTTTTCCCAGAGCGTAATAAATTCTCTAACCAGACATCCTTGCACATGCAGAGATGGAGGCCTGCCTATATCACCTTCAGTGAGGGGACAAGTTCCACTCAAAGCTTTATCACAAGTGGAGACTCACACCTATAATCCCAGTGCTCTGGGAGGCTGAGGCAGGAGGATTACAAGTTTGAGCCCAGCCAGGTGATCTTAGCAGCTTAGCAAGACTCTTTCTCAAAATAAAAAAAAAATAATAATAATAATGAAAGAGCTGGGGATATACCTCCGTGTGAAGGCCTTGTGTTCAACCGCGGTACCACAAAACAAACAGAAAAGAACGAGACTTTCAGGAGTTGCCAAGAGACAGTGTTAAGACAGCTCCGTGCATGACATGGAAACACACTATGTGTAACTGGGAACCCAGAGGAGAGGCTCCAAGCTGTCCGCGCAGGATGGAGGTGCGGACGCATGGGGAGAGACATGGCGAAGGGCACAGGTCGCCGTGGCCGCAGGCATTTCCGTCCCATCCCACTCCATGGCGTGGCTCCCTCTGGCCCCACTTCCTGCTGACCCACATTCTTGCGCCCAGCCTCACTCGGCCTCTCCTTCAGCGAGTCCTGTCCCCTCCAGTCACCTCCTAAGCGCCTCCCTGAGGGCACTGGTTCAGTAGTGCAGTCTCCCAGGCCGCGCTCCACCAACACTGATTTTTTTTCTAGCAACCACGTAGTCTCCAGCCCGCATTTCCCAAACTGTAGCAAACGCTCGCTCCTGTCAGCAGGTGTTAAGTCTATTGTGCTTCCCAACCACCAAGGAAAAGGGAGTTAACTGGGCATAATCTGTCTCCGCCTGATCTGCATGTTTACTTTTTCTTTTTCATCCCTGTATTTCCTCAGCAGCGCGCTGCGTCACGTAGGGGGCAGACGCCTGGCATAAAGTGGGCACTGCCGGATGACAGGAGGCACATCAGGCGGGCAGCAGGAGCCCCAGTGCTGGGTCCACTCCTGATGTGCGGTCCAGGCTCCTTGACGGCCTGGTCCGTGGATAGGGCAGCACCTGGCTCTGCTTTCCTCCCAGGGCCTCCTGGGCAGTACCAGCAGCCGGGTGCCCACTGAGTACCCTGTGGGCCGGCCAGGGCTCCCGCTCGCAGGCAGGCTGCACCAGGCGATTGCAGTGTCCGGTGTCTACGTTTGCGGGTGAATTATGTCAGCACGGCGGGACCCCTCCCCGGCCCCTGCCCCGCCTTGCTGCGGAGCCTCCCTTCCCGGCATCCCTGAGGTCTGCCCTCTGCCGGTGTTTCCCGCTCAGCCCGCTCTCCACACTGCAGCCAGGAGGATACAGGACGCCCTCTCATCTCCTCTGTTTTCTACCGTCAGCCTCAGGCTCTGGCCCTGGCCAGTCTCCTAGGCCCTTGCTTTCTCATTGAAGGCCTTGGTGAACCCAGAACATACCAGTCTCCTGGCTGGCCACTGCACAGTGCTCTCTTTGTCCCCAAGGCCCTTTCACCTTTGCCCTTCACCTGGTGAGCTCATGCACATCCTTCAGGACCCAGCTTGGACACCTCCTCCTCCTGAAGGAGCTGTCTCTGCTCCTTTCCCAAAACACTCAGTGGGGTATCCCTCCTCCACAGCATAAGGCCCTGCTCACCTGCTGCCTCCCCTAGCATCTCAGTCCCATATTGGCAGAGACCAGGCCTTTTCATCAGTCCCCTGGCACCAGCGCTGGTCTATTTCCTTGGCCCAAGGTTTGCTACTTAAGTATTTGTGCAATGAATATGAACCAATGATCTCAGGTGAATTTAAAACTGGCTTTTATATCTTTCCTTGATTAAAACAGCAAATGGGAAAATTTTAACTATTTCATTCAGATATTCATTTATTAAAAACAGTTTACTAAAAACAAATAGTGTGCCCAGTGTGGTGGCACATGCATGTAATCTCAGCACTCAGGAGACTGAGGCAGGAGAATTGCTGCAAGGTCAAGGCCAGCCTGGGCTACATAGAGTTCAAAGCTAGCCTGAACTACATAGCAAGACCCTGACTCAGAAAACAAAACACACACACACACACACACACACACACACCCCAAACAAACAAACAAAAACCCCTAAAACCAAATAGCCTGTTAAAAACAAAGAATTTTGCTAGCATACTAATTTATTAAAAATAAACAAAAATAGACAAGTATGCAAGTTGGAGCTACCAGTTTCCATCTGGATCTTCTAGTGGCCAAAGCCAAAAGGGGAAGCAGTGATCTGTGCAGCTGTCTCAGGCCTACTACAGAACATCTTTGCTCTACAACCTTGAGTGTCAGCTTTTCTCCTTTCTCCGCTTCTCCTGAAGGCCCCAGGAGATGGAGAGCCAGGAGGAGCTGTCCTGCAGAAGCACCAGAGCTTGTCCATCGCCCTCACTCTCTCCCTCCCCACAGGGCCTCTGCTGTACCGCGTGCCCCGAAGGAGGGGACCATGGGCGCCTTCTGCACTGAGTCTGCACACGTCCTTATGGTGGCTGGATGCGTCTCCTCCCTTACACCCACAGGTCGTGCAGTTCATCTGGTCACATGGTCAGCATTGCAAAATCATTCAGAAAGGTAAGGTGAGACAAATGAACCGTTTTATTTAGAGTTGTAGCAGTTCCGAGCCAACCTTTATAGGCACACGGAGGTAGCAGCTAGTTTTCTTCCTTCCGGGTTGGCATACTCAAATGCTTGGCGGGTAACTGGAAAGTTTGCTTCTTAAAAGGGTACAGGGCTGCCTCAGTTCATGAACATTCTCATTTGGAAACAGTTTGGTTTGCAAACAGAAGCATTTGGTGATATTTTGTTTTTGTTTGCAAACTGCATCAGGTAATAAACACAACCACAACCATCTTTTCCAAAACTATGGAACAAATTAAGTTCACGAACCAAGGTACCACTGTACTTTTGTAAGCTAAAACAACAGCACCTAAGCCACCTTGTTATAATACTTGTAATGCTGACCCAGCACTACCAAAAAGCACATATGCGCTATGAACTGACTGAAAATTGGGAAAACCTACAGTGCAAGATCATTCCTGTGTGCTGTCAGACAAGGGTGCATTGCAACCATTATTTTTACATCTTTTGCCTTGTTTTCACTATTTAGTTGTTGAAATTAATCGTTTCATCCCTTTTCTGTGTGCCCTTAGCATCCAGCAAGTCCTTCTTATTATCTGTAGTGCAACTACCATATTTGATAGCTTCTAGATGCCATTGATTATAAAAATCTATTCCAGTTTTAGAGATGCTAAAATGTGCATTTTAGAACCAATAAAACCAGGTCTCTGACAGAGGCAGTGCTGTCTCTCCCAGCTGCATGACTCTCCTGGACACCTGGCTGGGGCTCCCTCTGGTTCCACAGTGATGCCTGCACCTGTACCCCTGGGGTGACCCACAGAGGAAAACAGAGAGCAGCCTGCAAAGACAGCCCCTCCAGGAGGGCGCTGATAGGAAAGGCGCATGCATGCAGCAGAGCGCCCCAGCGGCCCGCCCCTGAGTTTATCCACAGGCACAGGCCTCCATCCCTGAACCCCAAGCCCAGGCTCGACCCCTCCGCCTGGACAGGGAATGGGGTACACCTGCCCTCCGCGAGCTCAGCCTCACGGCCAAGGTGGCCATGGTCGTGGAGCCACCAGGCACCAGAAGATCATGGCTTCCCTGCTGTAGGACACAGCTAGAAAGGATATTCTGGCCCATGGGGCTCTTGGGATAAAAGCTTAGAGCCCTTCTGTTTTGTTCAGTCCTTTTCTTCCCCAGAAAGGAAATGAACTTTGTTTATTCAAAATATAAAAGGAGTATCTTCAGGCTGCATGAACTCCCAGTTCAGAAAAGCAGGAGGAAGCCAAGCCTTCCCTAATAGTAACAGGATGCCCCATCTGTGGTACTCCAGGCTTCCCGAGGGGTCCTCCCACATATTAGCTAATTTAGACAGCATTAGAGTTCTGGGTGGCAAAGGCAAAGAAAATGGTGATTAGGGCTATGTTCCCCTCTGACCGTGGATTACCGTTTCATTCCTAGCCCTGTGAAAGCCAGATGGTTTTCCAACTGGAGCACACACCAGGGCCACTCACAGAACTGCTGGCTCGTAGGTAGGCCTGGGCTGGGGCTAGGAATTAGCATTTCTAGCAGCCATCCGTGGAGCCACCGGTGCTGCTGATAATGCTGACCCAGGACCACACTTTGAGAACCAGCGAGGCAGGTATTATTACATTTTGCAGCTAAGAAACTGAAGCTCAGAGAGGTCAAGTTACTTCCCTTAGACTGTCCAGCCCAGAGCACCTTCTAGTTTGCCTGGTTCTAGAGTCTGTACACTCCTACTTCCTCCTCCAGGTTTTCTGCCTTACTCCCCTCTCTACCTCCCGGTACAGGAGTCAATACTCGAATCCGTGTCCTTTTTACAGTACTTAGCGGGCAAGGCCAACTGTGAACAGTAACAGGCAGACCAAGATCCTCCAGGATACACACAAATCTGCATTCTGCAGCTCAGGAAAGATGAGAAATAATTACTAGTGGGCAGGCCACACCAAACAGACCTTGGATGTCACAACGTCAGTTAGAAGTAAGAGAACCGTAGCCCAGATTTAACAAGTGATGCCCTGGCCTTTTCCTGCTCTCCAGGGAGTGGGTGGAGCCTCTAATTCATCCTCAGGGAACCGGGAAGAAGATGTCGGTGCATTTTGAGTTGGCTAAGCCTCTCAACCTTCGGGAAAGACAAGAGCCCCTCTGAATCAAATCAGCCTTTTAATCGCACTGCTCCCTGTGGCTCTAAGGCTGCTCTGTACCCTGCAGTCTGGCACGAGGTCTGCTGGTGCCTTTACCCCTGCCGAAGGGCGGGAGCTAGAGTTTATCTCCCAGTCTCTTCTGAGGTGTTCCAGCCCAGCTCTCGGTGCCTGGGAAGGGGTTCAGGAGGGTGTCCAGAGCCTCAGGGAAAGTGGAACAGCAGCGACTTCATATTCCAGCAGTCACTGGACAGGAGGCGGGTAGAGGCCAGGAGGGGCCAGAGGACCTGCAAGACTAGAGGATGTGAACATGAGGTTTGGCCTAGGGGAGGATTTCATCCTGATTTCCAAAGGAGATTCTTGTTTGTTTGTTTGTTTGTTTGCTTTTTGAGATAGAGGCCCACTACATAGTTCCAGCTGGCTTTAAACTCACTGCGTAGCCCAGGCTGGCCTGGAACTCACAGGGATCCTCCTGCCTCAGCCTACCAAGTGCTGGGATTACAGTCATGTGCCACTGTAGCCCTCTAAGAAATTCTTTAAGACCTAGAATCCATTGTCTGGGAGAAAGGTGGAGAAGGGACAGACAGCAGGATGAGGAGTTCATGACACTGCCTGGGTCACACTGAGCCCTGCCAGGGCTGACAGTCATCCAGCCATGGCTCTGTGTAGTGACCACAGACAGGCCCTGACCCCTCCAGGCCCAGCCTCCAGCTTCCCAGAGTTCCCTGTCCCAGGAAGGAGGGGGTGGCTTGGGGGAGAGGTGGGACTCACCATCCCTAAAGGAGGGGCCCCGCCATCCATGCGACATTGCTGTCCCCTTGCCTGTGTGTTTTGTCTCTCCTGTCCCAGGTCTCTAGCGCCGAGTGGCATTTGTCTGTGTCTGAGCCAGCACGAGCCCGTCAGGTAGGGCGCACGTCTCTGTGCTCTTTGATTGCCCTGTTGTTTCACTCTGGGTTTTCCTGCTCTTTTCTTGGGGAAAGACTTGAAAAAAAAAAACTACCAGGGTAAAGATGACCTGCCCAGCCAGCTGGAACTTCCTCACTTTTCTTGACCCTAATACATATATAAGCTCAGGCATCGTAGACCAACAGCTTGCTGAATTTCACCAAGGGAACC
The DNA here is from genome assembly GCA_004363535.1 of Dasyprocta punctata. NCBI lineage: Eukaryota > Metazoa > Chordata > Mammalia > Rodentia > Dasyproctidae > Dasyprocta > Dasyprocta punctata. Next base: position 32,287 of record RJWM01015675.1, on the reverse strand, counting down.
CAGTACCCACAGCCAGGCACTGATCGTGTGACCCATACCCTCACGCCGCCTTCCAGTCACCCCACCACCAAGACCACGAAGGACACAGATCCACCTCTGCAGGCTGGAGCTGCGCCGCTCCCAGTTCTGAGCAGGTGAGGCTGCCGAGCTCGGCAGCGGGACAGCTTGGCCCTGGCTTGGGTGGGAGGGGCCAGGTCTCACCGTCATCACCCCTTCCTCCCTCTCTCCTGATCACGATGGAGCCTCGGCTCCCTGACCCCAGCAAGCATCCACCTCCCCAGGAGGAGCACAGGCGGGTGCTGGTCGTGCTGCCAGCTGGTCCTCCTCTGCCCAAGCAACCCATGCCGTCAGCCTCCTGACTCATGGCCAGGGTGGGGGCAGAACTCCCTTTCCACGCACTTCCAAGGTCCCACCAGTGGGAAGCCCGGGGCAGGATGACTCAGCAATGTCTACGTGCAGAGAGGCTGCGTTCTGCACCCTGGGAAAGCCAGCACGTTGCATTTGCTTGGACTTGCCCCATTCATCACAGCCCTCTCTGCCTGGAAACCGCTTCTCCCCAGTGCCTGAGCTGAGCCCTCTGCATACCTGTGTGACTCCAAGCACGGGTGCCAGCTGCCACCCCGAGCCTGTCTGCTCCTGAGCTGTCCCCCACTTTCCTCCTCCACTCATCCCCACCACGCACACCCACTTCACCAGTGAAAACCAGACTTGCCTTGGTGCTTACACCTTTCACGTCCACGCGGCATTAAGTACAGCCCTCTGAATCCTCAGCAGAAAGTTGCTGTAATTGTACAAAAGCTGGGAGGGCAGAGAGCTGGCCAGGGTTAGTGGTCAGGGGGAAAAGCCATATGGTACAGAGAATCCCTTGTGGGAGACCCTGCATCCGCAGGGCCTAAAGGTTTCCCTCTGCTCTTTGACCCAGTGACTGTGTTTCCTGTAACTTCCTCATTCTGCCTCGGGGGTTGTGACAGCGAGGAAGCACGCTCTGCAGAGGTTTGATGGCGGTTCCATTATTTCCGAGAGGCCCATAGAAGAGATGGGGCGCGTTACCTCTGACTCTTAGGCTGGAGAGATCTTGGGAGCCCTCCGATTGGTGGTCCTCTTACAGAGTGTGATCGGGACACTTGGGGGCCAGAGGAGTAGTTCAGTGGTAGAGCATTTGCCTAGCATAGTTGAAGCCCTGGTTTTTGTATCCATCCCCCCATAAGTAAATCACTTGGGGAATGTGTTCAAGATACAGGTTTTCAGGCTCCTTCTTTGCTCCAGGTCTAGGCCCCCAACTCTGCATTCTTGCAAAGCATTCCAGGTGATTCTGATGTCAGTAACCCCCAGGCCTTAGTTTGGGGAGCACCAGTCTAGAGGAACCGCCCCAGGTTGTGGAGAATCACAGAGTGGCCCAGAACCAAGTCCACCTCCTTTCCACCCATGCCGCCCACCCGGCCAGGTACGCGCGCATGTGCACAGCCTGCCCACGGGCCCGGTGCCTGACGCTCTTGCTGCTTCCTTTGCCAGGTGCCTCCCCCTTCCCTCTTCCTGCCACCCCTGTACACTGGAGGTGAAGACCCAGAACCCAGTTCCTGCGGCGGCAAACAGCTCCCGCCTCCCTGCCCCCACCCCCTCCCACCACTACCACGTCACTCTTCCTAACACACGCATGCGCTCCTGCCCCTCCTGGCCTCCTCTCCCAGCTCCCCTGGGCCGTGTGAACCAACCTCTATCCACGTGGGTGCCCATTGCTCTGAAGGCTCTCCGTGCACTGCCCTCAAATTCATCCTCGCTCTGTCCTGCCCCTGCTCATGTGATGCCGTCGGAACTTGTTCTCCCCTCACTGAGAGTCAGGCGAAAGCCCTAGGCCTCTCTTCCTTCTCTGAGCAATCGGAGTGCAGAATCATTTATTTGTGTCTGGCGTTATTACCTGCTGTATTCTGTTTGGGTCGTGAACTTCAGTAATTCCCAGCTATGGACACAGTGTGCCTTTCTAATGACTGACTCACCTAGCCAGGTGCCCTGCGCACAGAAGGTGCGTGAGGGGCGTGAGTAATAGTGGAGCTATGCAGTGTGAGAGCCAAGCAAGGGGACTGTGGCCTGGAGGTAGCTGGTTGGCCGTTCAGCGAGTTTTCCATGCCTTCCAGGACAGTGGACACTCCAAGGGTAACCTTTGTAAGAAAAGGGCGACTCTTTCCCTGGGCCATACTTCTATGTCCATGCCTGTCACCGCCCCACAGTCATTTGGCCTTGCTTCAGACACTACCTGGGCCAGGGAGGTCAGTGCCACCCTCCTGCTCACCAAATGATCTGTCTTGTGCATCTGTATAATTCTGCCCTCACCCACACATTATCCACCTTCCTGTACTCGCCAGAGGTCCAGGTGCCTGGCTTCCCATTCCCACTCTAGCCAGTGGCAACCCTGACAACCCGCTGCAACAGTGCCGCCGGGCCACCGTCTGCCCGGGCAGCTGCAAGCAGCAGGATTACTCCCACAGAAACCCCGGGGCACACTGGCCATGCGTCACTCTCCATGTCAGACAAGCACCCCTCTTTCCCTAAGGACCGACCTCTACCTTTTCATCCATGGCTTACTTACAGTCTTGGTAACAAGAAGTTAATTCTAGATACACTAGCAGATTAAGAGCCACAGCCAGAGCCAAACTTTCAGAAAGGAGCCCTTTATTCTTTGTTTACTGTGGGTCAATGTCCTGCACAGAGGAAAGGTTCTCTCCCGTCCAGGGCCCCCGCAGCCTGGAGGTACCTGGAGGGCCGGCTGTAACCCGCGCAGGAATCTGGAACCTTAACCTCGTGGCCCAGTTCGAGTGCACAGAGCAGGCTGATCCACTTGGGGACTGGATGCTGCATTCTTTCAAGACGCATTTGTCCCTTCTCTCAACACTATCAGCACAGCATTTCTGACCCCCAAAGATACGAGATTTCCAGGTTTCTCACTGAACACTGCCATTTCCAAAAAATAGGCTTAAAATCTCTACTTACCAATATAGGTCCACTTGGATCCTACAAAAAACAAAACAAAGCAGTTAGCACAACTGATCTGAAGGTGTCAGGGAAGCCTCTACAGATTTGACATCAGAATGGCTGAGATGAAACAGGAGGTGAGTGCCCAGAAATTAAAACCTCCGAGTCGCTTCCCCCCCACCCTGGCTCCCTGCTTCCAAGAGACTCCTTGTTTCTCAGCAGACTGTGAGGCCCCGGGCGGCAGGCGTGTGGCGGAACAGTCCTGCCAGGAATGAGGGAAAGTCACCTCTACCCCCACTCCGCGCCCTTCGGACCACACAGGCCCTTTGTCCCTCCATCAGAAATGCATTTTTCACCCTGCCTGCCCTTGCTGTTCTTCCCCTCTGGAAGGAGCTGGAGATGGTGAGCTGAGACACCTCTCCCCGTGGGTCTTAGGTGATGCATCCCAAAAGCAAGGCCGCTCCTAAGCTTCAATCTGCCATCATCGCCCAGTGCCTGTGTGGCAGGGAGGCACAGAGGGAAGGGGAAGAAACTCAGAATCCTTTACAGTGAAATTTAGCCAGTCAGTCACCTGCTCATCACTAGGGGGCATTTCCTATACAAGCCCATGGTGGTTTTTGTGTGTGTGTGTGTGTATGGCACCAGGGATTGAATTTACAGCCTCGTGCCTGCCAAGCAGGTGCTTAAGCCACTGAGCCAAACTCCCAGCCCTAGTTTTGTTGAGGCAGGGTCACACTATGTAGCTCAGGCCAGCCCTGCTCACGTTGTAGCCCAAGCCGGCCTCGAGCTCACAACTCTCCTCCTACCTTAGCCTCCTGAGTGCTGGGATTAAAGGCATGCACCACCACGCCCGGCTCCCATGGTGGTTTTTAAAAATTTGGAGAGGACTTTGCTTTTTTTTTTTCTTTAAAATGGTTTGATCTCATTTTGTTGTTGTTGTTATCCTGTTTTTTGTTTGTTTTTCTTCTGTGTTTTAATCCTATTTTCAGTTTTCAAATGAAAAACTGATAATTTAAAACTGGTAAAATTACCAAATTTAAATTCGGTAATTTTTATCAAAGCATGGCTCTACAAGACTTTTAAGTAAATATCAAACTTCTCATAGCCCTAGCCATTTATCTGCCCTCTGGGGCAAGCACTTGTGAATTCTTTTTAAATGATTCCATGTTTTCTGCATACAGTGGACGCTTGACTTACGAACTCAACTTGTACAGGAGGGCTGGTTGTAACTCAAGGTGTCAGGTGAAGTGAAGACTCAGGGTCCTCTCTCTCCACAGCCTCCAAAGTCTCTCTGTGCACAGGCAGACCTCAGTGTCCCGAGGGAGACACTGGCCCAGGATTTCTCAATTAACCGCACACGGGACAGGATGTGGTGATGTTCCTTCCAGAACTCTTTAAGGGTAAAATCTGTATCTGAGACCATCTGAAAGCACAAGGGGCTGGCATTTGGGTCATAACTCAAGACTTTGGTTGTAAGTTAAAACTAAAATTTTGTCATAACCCAAGTTGTTCGAATGTCAGGCTGGTTGTAACTCAAGGGTCCACTATACTCAAAAGCATTCTTACATTGTTCTATTTGGTTGTCTTAGGGTTCAGGATTTTTTATTGGCATCTCACTCTGGGAGAGAATTTAGTTCTCTTTCACGTATCTGTAGCCTATCCCGTCTTTTCATAGGTGAGGAAATTAAAGTTCACTACTGTAAAGTGACTTGTCCAAGGTCACATAAGAGCAAAGTTCCCATGAGCCTTTGAGTCTGCGTCTCAGTCTTTGGAGTAGCAGGCAGTGGAGTCCAAACCTTTTGGACTATCTGATGATGATATGTCTCTTTTCCCCATAAAAATGGTCACAAGCTTCATGTATCACAAATCTCAGAAGGTCCACAAACCTGCTATGGACCCCACAGGAGTTACCTCCCCTGAAGAAGCAATTAAATAAAAACCTTCAGAACCAGGAGGAAACAAAACTTATATATGCTCACCAAGTTTACTACTAACCCTCTTACTGAACTGATGGTGAAAAGAAAACACGGCCTTGGAACTAAGCTCCAGAAGACATCACACATCTTTTGTGGACATTCTCCTCTACTATTCTGGTTGAAGGTTCACTACTGAAACACAATCACGGATATCAGGGACCTGGGAAGCCCAATTATTGCTGCTCAGCCAGGCAGGGCCCTCAGAGACCCAGGATATAAAATTCTCGCAGTGAGAGGGGAATTCCTCTTCACTCGTCCCCAGAGAGACCCCTGCTGCCTGAGCCATCTCGGCGTCCTGGAGGTGACAGTGCCCCTGCCCTGGATAATGTGCAGCCTCATTGTACATCTTCTGCCGTGTTCCCAAAGCTCACAAAGCTGAGGGTCCCCCCACCCCACCCCGAGATTCGCAGCTCTCGTCTCCAGATGAGGCACCAGCGTGACACTTTGGAAAGCTCACGGGTGCATGTTACAGAGCGCACGTCTGGGACTGGAAGGCCTCAGCAGGTGACACAGGAGCGAGGACTTAAAAAGCCGTCCCGTTCCCTGCCCTTTCTGAGCAAGGCTCCGTGGTCGTCGGGACTTGGTACTTTGGGTGTAAACGGAAATGTCAGGCAGGGCTGGGGGCTTTCAGGCTGGGAGAAGCAGCACCATAAAAAGAAGGTGAGGATGGTAGTGAGTCACGAGGGTTGGTCTGTGAAGATCAGCGTCCACCCGATTCCTCCCGGGCTTCAAGCTAACCTCAGGGGGACGGGCGAGAAGTACGCACATGCGCACTCGGCTACCCACGCAGAAGCGCGTTTGCCCAACTCGGGAATGGCACCTCCAGGCTCCCCGCCTCTAGCCTCAGGGACAGGAGCGTTAACACCACGCAGGCCGTGCCAAGGCTTCCGTGGTTTCCTGAGGGAACAAACCCTTCCCAAGGGAGAATCATTTCCTTCCCAATAAAGGTCTTCTGTTCCTTCTGGAAGAGGTACCGCGATGCCTGTTTGAACCTGCAGACCCACCTAGCTAGCACTGGGAACAGAGGTGCCCCGGAGGGATCCCATCAGCAGAGGGTATTTACCGAGAGCCAGGCCTGTTCGGGGCCTGCCTGCCGCCTGTGAGAACCTTCCAGAGTGACAGTCACCTGGGCAGAGCCAGAAGCCACTGGGATGCCCATTAGCCACGGCTACCGGGCCTCTCAAGGTCGTCTTCAGAAGACCCTTGGCATCACCATGTCATGCTCCTCTATCCCCTGACCCCGGGCGTTTTTCTGGGACAGTCACCAGCACCAACTGCAGCAAGTTTCAATGTCCAGGCAGAGGGTAGAGCACACTTGGACTCCATTACTCAGCAAGACCCTCCACCTCAGCCTTGGGTTAATATTGACACTCTGTTCACCTCAGTGATTTTTGACTTAGACCTTGTCCCCTGTGGCATTCAAAGAGCCAAGAATAAAAAATAAATAACATGCACAATGAATAACAGAATAAAAACTTGTTGGGCATGGTGGTGCATACCTGTAGTCCCACCACTTGGGAGGCTGAGGCAGGAGGATCGTGAGTTAGAGGTCTTGTCTCAAAGAAGCAAAATAAATACACTAAATTAAAAGGGCTGGGGGAGTAACTTAATGGTATAGTGCAGCCTAGCACATGTGAGGCCCTGGGTTCAAATTCCAGTACAGGAGGGAGAAAAAAACCGTTACATAGAAGCTAAGTGTAAGTGTGAGGTGGAATGGTTTTGCCTGCGAGCTTTCCCTGCCTTGGCTTGGAGAATGGGGAGGAAGGGAGCTAGGGGGAGGAGGAGAGGACAGTGGGGTCGGCTGCCCCAGAGGGAGGCGAGCAATAAGCTTTCAGGGAAGACAGTCAGAGTGGCCTTTCTCTCTTAGTCTTGGAGCTGCTCTGGACTAAAAAGATTTCCAGTGTGCTTCTGTCTCAAGCCCACTTTCTCCAGAGAGGAATACATGCCGAAGTTTGCAGTTTTAAAAATTAATTCCCACTTTTATGGAAGTCCTTCCCCCACCCCCACCTCCGACCACATGAGGGAGATGGCATCAAGCTGAGCATGGCCACCCGGAGACCAGAATGAAGAGCAGCCTCACCCCGACCCCGCCCCACCCCCGGCTGCTCAGGCGCAACCCCGCTCCCCTCCCCAGCCGCACGGTGAGCCGCCGGGCGGGCCGGCCGCAGAGCTTTGATGCTGCGATTTTCAGTCATTACAGACCCTCTGGGTCCTTCCAGAAATGTTGTGAGCCCCCGGGACCCAGGAACTGCAGCCCCCCCGTGAGTGTCCCCGCAACTCGGGGCAGCCTCTGTCCAGGGCAGAAGCATCTACCAGTACCCGGGATACTTTCACAAAATTCACCTTCCCCCTACCCAGCCGATGGAAACGCAGGGAACAGCTTGGCCTCCTTGTCCCGGAAGATGAGCCGGGGCCTTGAAGGGAGCCCACCGTCCGGGTCCCCTGCCCACCTCGACTGCCCCACGCCACTCGCTCCGCAGCCGGGTCCCAGCCCTGCAGCTCAGGCGCCCTAATTATTGTCAGGCACAAGGTGTGCGCGTGCGTGCACACACACGTACCTTCTGGACACTCGAGTCCTTCTACAGAAAAACAATGATTAAGGATGGGATACATTATCCCTTTGACGTGGAGGTGAACCTGCCAACGAAGAGTTTCCCTCTCAGAGGAAACACCTGCGCCGAGCGGGCCGGTCCGCAGTGGGCGACTGCACACCCTCGCAGGGAAGACTTTAAATCCTCCCCGGTGCCCAAGTTCCCAGACCGCATCTCCAGAGGGAGCCGAGGGCGCTCAGCAGCCACGCAAGCGTTTTATCACCCGCTGGGAGCCGAGCCCCACCAGAAAGGCAACGCGCCTCCCGCCCCATCGAGCGGCCGCGGTGGGTGCACTCCAAAGGAAACCAAGCATCCTCGCTTCCAAACGTGCGCTCTCGGACGCGCCGCCTTCCCTCGCCCAGCCCGGCCCTGACCTAACCATGCACGGCTGCCGGATCCCTCCTGCCTAGGTGTGGCCGAGCGCTCGCTCGGCACAGCTCAGGAAGCTGGCGGAAACTTTACCGTTGCGAGGGGCCGCGCCGGAAGGCTGCGCCTGCTGGATCAGCAGCAGCAGCAGGAGGGCGGCGGCGGCGGCGGGGGCGCGCGGGCCGCGGCGGGGCATCTTCCAGGCGGACGGGGCGCACAGCACCGCGCGAGCCTCCGGGAGCCGCGGCGAGCTCGTCCGTCCGCGCCTGGGCGCCTGGCTCCCCCGGGCTGCTTTTATGCAGCAGCTCACCGCCAAACACATGATGTCATCGTGCGGGGGGAGGGGAGCCCAGCCTCCCGGAGGGCAGGCGCCCCAGGTCCGAGGTGAGTTGTGTCCCGCACTTCTGCTGGTCTCCGGGGCCGCAGCTGACCTGGGGAGCCAGGTCTCCGTGGAAGCTGCCCGCAGGCGGGGGTGAGCGCGCCCGCGTCGGGCCCCATCGGGAGGAGTTTGTCTGGGGATCCCTTCAGCGGCGTGGCCTGGGTTCCTCACTGTCCCTATTTAAGCGTCCAATGCTCTTTGGGCCAAAGCCTCCTCCGGGGCCCCAGTCGCACCCCTGCTTGAACGGGGCGCAGACGAGTGACTGACAGCCAAGAAGCAGCCTTAAACTCAGAATGTGTTTCTAGACTAGCTGATGTGTATCTTGGCCTGGGCTGGACCCGAGCTATTTCCAGTGTGCGTTTGCAGTCTCCGTGGCCCCACGCTGCCCGCTTTCCTTGCCTCCCTGTAAGGCTGCGATCCATGCTTTCACCCCTCTGGTGATGCGCATGCACTGCCGATTCTTTCTGTATTCGCTCTTCGGGTTCTTATTAACCTGCTGCCCCACTATCTCCTCAATCTTGCTGCTGTTGCTGCTGCCACTTGCTGTCCCCACCACTGAGGTCATTTGTGCTCGTGGCTTTCCTGGGCACAATCAGGGTCTCTGCAGAGCTCCAGGTGCTGGACTTGGTTTCTCTCCGCACTTGTGACTACCCCCACTCTTCACACACACACAGCTCAGACCACACTGGCTGCAGAGTGTGCGGTCCCCAGCCCTGGCACGGGACCCTTGGGTTTGTGACCTGCCAGTCACACCCTCTTCTCATGACCTCAGCAGCCAAACCGGCCCTCACCAGTAACGGATTTGTTCTGACCCTCACACTGGCCTTAGTGACCAGTGCAGCCACTGGTTCGCCTTGATTTGGGTGGAGTGGAGCAGTTTCCCTGCTGAGAACCACCAGGAGGCGGATGCCCTCCACTTTTCAAGGGGTACTACTGTCCTTTGGACTTTATCAGCTCAGCTATCCTGTGGGCAATAAAAGGCTTTGAAGACTCTTTAAAGGAAGTTGTTACAATGACAATCTTGTCACAGCCACCTCCAGACCACAGTAGGCTTAAGGATGACCTTTTCTGCCCAATAAAGAGCCTAGAGCAAGCTCTGGAGTGGGGCAGCAGTGTTTGTTTGTGGTTCTTGTTCCTGTGTCTTTTGTCCTCAAGGTTATTCAAAATCGACCAGGGTGACACAAGAGCCTGCAGGAAGCACTGCAGGGCCAGAGATTCAGGCCCTAGCTCTGTGGAGGAGAAATCACTCGCCCTCTCCAACTGGTTGTGCAAGGCCAACTGGGCTGTGCACACACCTGCCGCTGTTTCCTCCAGGGTGTTTTCCCCCTCTGTGTCTACCTGAGTGTGAAACTGCGCCTCTCCTCCATCGTGGCTCTGTAAGGGGTCCCTAAAGACGAAGAGGTTGAAAGGGAGGACAGGCTGGACTCAGCAGGCTGGTAAAGTGAGAGTCAGAAAGCTGGTTAATTAGTAAAGAATGGAGGGCGATTAAAAGAGAAGCAAGAACGTAAACTGTGGCTCAATAGTCTTAAGTGCGTGGAGTAGATTTTTTAAAAATAAAGTGTTAGGCAATCAGGGGAAAGAAAAATTGCACAGAATGATTGAATTTGAAAAGTATTCAAGCTGAGGGGCTGGGGATGTGGCTCAGTGGTAGAGCTCTTGCCTTGCATGCGCAGACCCTGGGTTCGATCCCCAGTACCACACACACACACACACACACACACACACACACACACACAGTATTCAAACCAAATATCAAAGACCACCCCTCCCCCCCTCACCTCCCACCTCGGGAACCCTTCCCCTGCTTCCTGGGGCTTGTGTTAATGAGCTCCTAAGGGCTTGTTTTGCCATCACCAAAGAGGGCTGTTGTCAGACAATAACTAACCCATTACTCAGTGGGTTAGGGTGGAAAGTAGGCCTGCTGCATGCAAAATGTGGCAACTCCAATGACACACCCAGGCTCTCAGGAACAGTCTCCCCCTGGAATAGCACCATTAAAAGAGATGAGGGCGAGGCTGGTGAGTCACAGGGCAGAGGAGTGTGGGGGAAAGGAGGCAGAGGTGGTGTCAGGAGGTCTGAGCTCAAGGGCCTGCCCCGCTGCTGCGCACACCCTGGCAACCCCAACCAAGCCGTCCTCCTCGTCCGTGCACAGCAGCCCCCGAACACTAGCAGAACTGGCATTTGGCTAGAAAGAAATAGGGCTGGTAGCATTTTGTACATCCATTCACTCATCTTTCATGTACCAGGCACTGTAAAAGGCACAGCCTCTGTTCTTGGAGAGTGCACAAACATAAAGTAGCTGTATCATTACAATTGGAGTAAGCGCCAGGGCAAGTTAATATGTAACCGAAAGTGCCCTGCTGTGTCCCGGGCAGCCATGGAAGACCTCATCAGTGGGGGCTTAGCCGTTACAGCTCCATAAAATCTTCGAAACGCACAGCTATTGCCAGGCTCGTCTTAGTGGGTGGCGGTTGCTGTTCCATGAATCGTTAGCCTTTTGAGTTGGAAAGGTTGGGAATAGAGAATTTCATTCCTTCAGTGAAGGATAATATTGCTTGTGAATATAACAATATGCAATGTGCTGATTATTGTTACTCTCCTATTGGCTGGTTGTGAAATTGTTTTGCTTTGGTTTCTTACTTTTCTTTTGTTAAAAAAAAAAAAAGAATAATATTGCTCCACTGGCAATACTTGTAGAGCTAATAAAATGACTTCTGGGAAGAAAACTAGCATTGGAGGGGGTAGCGTTAGGTGTGCCGCTATACCTAAGAGGAAGGTGACGCTTGGCACAGTTACTCCTTTCCTAACCCAAGTCCTGAGGGCTTGCCATGGTAGAGACTCAACTCTCAACCCACGCTCTCTGTCTCAAGGCCCAGGCCTGCCCCATACATGCCTCAAATGCGGACGTTTCCTCACTGAATCCCTCTAAATTGTGGATTCTCTGGTTTTCTAGATACTGTGATCATGTACTGTACTTACCGATGAGAGGCACAATATGACGACTTTGGCAATCAAATAATAATCAGTCTTCCTCTCCACACCCATGGGGCTACTGAGGGTCCCTGCACTCTGACCAGTTCCTTGAGCATCTGCCACAAGGAGCTGTGAACTCAGAGCTTCAGCAAAGGAGCAGAGCACTGGGAGCCCTGCTACCCCACAGATCTTTGCTGTATTAATGAGCTCTGCTCTGACCAAGGAGAGGGAAGGAGGAGGGAATCAGACAGCAGCACAGTGCCAGGGGCAGAAGGAAGGGAGAAGGAGGGAAAAGGCCAGGGCCACCGCCGAGCCAAGCCTCTCGTGGCCCCACTGAGTTGGGCACCAGTGTCGGTCTTTGAAGACACAGTTTCGGAGCTTTCTTCACACCTGCTCTTCGCCATGGTGATGGCGGGGCGTCATCACCTCTGCGTGACCCCGAACCACCCTGCTGGGTTTCAGGCAGGATCAGGTGGAGGACGGTGTGACCTGGGGGAAAGAATGCCTGACTAGCATCCCGTGCCAGGAAACAGCTCTTGGACCTGATCAAGCCTCCTGCCCTGTATGTGCCTCTGTTTTCTGATCAGTAAGCCAGAATACAAACGTCTAACCCCAAACAGGGTGGGGGCCGTGTACGTGCAAGTGTCTGGGGGGAAGAAAGTAGCAGTGCTTGACCTACAGAAGCTACCGTTCCTAGGAATGGACTTCGAAGGAAGTGAGGTTGATCTCAGCCATGGTTTACTCATCTAAGAAAAGGAGACCTGGATTCCAACCAGGGATGTGAATTCTCACCCCACCCCTGCCACTGGTTCCCCTGATTGCTCTGGGCCTGTTAACTCAGCCACTGAATCCTTCAGTTACTGCTTTTGTTGAATAAGGAATAATGGCTTTTGTTTTGTTTGTTTAGTTTTTAGTACCAGGAATTGAACTCAAGACCTCGTGCTTACCAGATAGGCGCTGTGCTACTGAGCTGTATCCCTGGCCCTGTTTTTGTGTTTTGAGACCAGGTTTTGCTATGAAGTTCAGGTGGGCCTTGAATTCACTATGTAGCCTGGGCTAGTTTTTAACACATGGTGATCTCTAACATACAGGGGGAAGGGAAAAAACCAGCAGAGACCACCAGGCTTGCGTAAAGGCAACATGACCTGGAATGTATTGTGCCTGGGTGCAGGCAGAGAGTGTGATAAGGCCATCTGCCCAGAACAAAGAGAAGTGTCCCTTTTTAAAGGGATAGAAAGAAGGCAGGGGGCATTAGGCAAGAAAATCCCAGTAAACACCTGTGGTCAAAGTTCTCCGGCAGCCTTGCATCTTAGTGAGCAGAGTCCTTGAAGGGTCAGATGTAAGTTTTCGGGTGTCTCCAGATGTCCCAGGAGCTGCGAAATTCCTTGTCCTATCTTATCTCCTTTCCTGTGCTTGTGCGATGATGACAGCCTCAGTGCTGAGCTGAGCTCCCTGCAGGGTAGTGCTTCTGCAGGCTGGGGGCTGGGAAAGTCAGGTCCCATTTTGAACCTCACAGCTCCTCCTGCTTCAGCCTCTGAATACTGAAATTACGGATGTCCACCACCATGCCCAGTTTCCCCAGGACCTTTACTTTTTCTTTCGTTTTTTTGATGCAGGGTCTCACCATGTAGTTCAGGCTGGTTTTAAAGTCATTATGTAGCCAAGGCTGGCCTTGAACTCACGGCAATCCTCTCGCCTCAGCCTCCCAAGTACTGAGTCTATAAGTGTGCACCACCATGCCCAGCCCACCCCAGGACTTTTAATTAATGTTTATTTAAATGATGAAAACTCAAAATTCTATGCACAGGGAAAGTTAGCATTTAAGGATGCTATACAACCTTGATGCAATACATTTTATCTCTTTCCTGATAAATTATTTGAAAGCCCATGGTAAACTGACACCAAGGCCACTTGGGAGGTGTAATTGACCTGCTGTACCCTCAGGTTTCTTGCAGCTGTCTCTCTTTTCCCACCTGCCAGCCGAATCCACTGTCCCCTAACCGCAAGGGTTTGGTCCAGATCCTGTTCTAGGTCTTAGCCTGAATCACTGTCCTCGCTCACCCATCTCCTAAACCACAGTGTAATCACAGACCACATCCCAACAAGCTCACAGGTGCAACAGAAAGTGAATGGTCCTGATATCCAATCTGACGACTTCAACCATGAGTCAGGTAGGCAGAAAGGCTGAGGGGAAAGAGCTTTGGCATTGCATGAACTTGGGTGTTGAAACTCAGCTCTGCTCCTCACTACCCTGTGCGATCCTGGGCAGGTCGCCTCCTGTCTGAGTCTCAGTTCCTCCTGGCCACACAGATGAGGCCTGTAGAGCAGTAACAGGATAAACGGGGCTCATGGAGGACTTAGTACAGTTGCTCAAAGGAAGCACTGTGCAAATAGTAGTTCTCACGGTAGAAGGGTCCTGACTGGCTGTGGGAGCTATTTCCCCCCATTTTTCCAATTCTAGTTTGGGCAACCCCACCAACTTCCATAAAGCCTTAGGGAGGCATGGCCAAAAAGGTCAGATGTTGCTTTCTCTTGATTCCACGCACTGTCCTCTCAAAGAATGTAGCTGTGGTTATCACAGATGTCGTGTTCCTACTTAAGAATGTCACTTCGTCATCAAAAACCTGATCTTCCTCCTGAAGTAAGATACCTTCTGAACCAGTAGACTGAGTCCTACTTTACCACAGGAAATGCCTGATCAGTGGGATTTGGGAGCTGGGACAGGCAAGTGCTTGAGCCGCTGAGCTAAATCCCCAGCCCCGTCTCCACTGTTCATAGGGTGCCAGTAATGCACAGTGTGATTCTGCTGTCCCAGCTGGAGCTGTCTTGCTTAGGCTTTGGTGCCCAGACAGGTGAGGAGGGCCACTCAGTGACCTTCCTCCCAGGTCCGTCAAGTTACGCTGCCTCTCTGGCAGAGGCCAGCCTCGACCGTGAGCCGGCTTCCTCTCCAGCCCTGGGAAGAGGGAGGGTACAGCTGGTGACTGACTGAGCACATGGGCAGCCAGGATTTCATACTTCTCCCACCCAAGACAACCCAGGCAGTGAACCAGTCACGTCCCCCAGAGACGCGGCACGACCTGACTGCTGGAGCTGCGCCTTCCACCACTCCATTTGAAATCAGAATCCAGGGCTCGCTTTGTAGTGATTGGAACTGGGTGACTCACGCCTGCCTCTCAGCTTTTTAACACCAGTATGGTTTGGACATTAAATATCACTGTTCACCCCCCGGGATTCTGGGAGTGGCAGAAATGATGGCAAGATAGAGTTCTTAAAGAATGTTTAATCAGAAAATTAGAGCCCCCAGTCTGTCTGCCAATTATATTTCCCCTTGAAGAATGGGGTAGAGAAAATATTTTAGTGATAAAGAATGTGCTACTTAATCCCAGTGAAAATGTGTCAAATTATTCTGCAATATTTAGGACACACACCATAGCCCCTAATTGCAAAGTTTATTGATGCTTGCAAACTAGAGAATTGTTTGTTGGTGGTGGAAGCATCAGAAGTGAATGTGATAAGAAATCTCTCTGGGTTCATTTTACCTCTGAGAGAGAAGGAAAAAAAAATTAACACAGGACCAGTTCATAGGGGAAAAAAAATCAATTCAGAGACAGTGAATGGGAGTGGTCCCACCAGAGTAGGTCTTCTGTTGGCGGGCAGCAGGAGGCGAAGAATGAGAACTGGAGAAGGGGGAAAGGGCAGTTATGGAAGGAAAGAGCAATGCTGGTTTGTAACCCAAAGAAAGAAAGAGAGAGAAAGAAAGAAGGAAGAGTGGTAACTCCAGCACTGCAGGCTCCAGGTCAGCCATGGGGAGAAAGCAGGGCCGGGATATAAGGACAGCACAGTGATTTATGAGAATTCAGCGGTTTCTGATGCTTGGACAAAGTGTCTCTGGCAGAGACTGGAAACTGAACTTGAAACATTGAAGTGGTACAAGGAGGCACCTTAGCCAAGTGATTTTTAGAAACAAAGTTGTCTAAAGTCAACTTTTAAATCCATCCAACCCAAGAATACCGCTTCGATTTCCTATGTTCCATTCTTACTGACCATGTCAGCCACATGTAACCAGTTACTATGGAGTGAATATACCATCGTCTGTGTGCTACTACCTGGAAAACTCATATTGGGTTATAAACTCTTTCCACATGTTGGCATAATGTTGACAATATTAACATCAACAGAATCTTAAAACAAGTTTCAAGAAGGCATGAAGTCTGGAAGACTCGGGTAACTTCCTCAAGACCAGAGCTCCTTGGAGGGCAGCAACGATATAGTCTGAAGGATTCAGATGCGTAGGTCAGTGGCTGGAGGGTCAGCGAGTCGGGACTTGCTGGGGCCAGCAGCAGGAAGCGAGCACACTCAGGTTGTGCCGGCCACGTGGGGCTGGGGGTGGGGAAGATGCGAGAGGGACCTCAGGGTGGCCTAGGGGGTCCACAACCGAGAGCAGAGGCACCTGTCGGCAAGTCCTCACTCTGAGCTCCTGTCCCGACCCGCGGGTAAGTCAACGGAGACCCTAGAGCGGGAGTGGGGATGAAACAGGGGAAAGAGACACGAGAAATGGAGACAAGACAATTGCCTGATCAAGTCTCGTTTATTAAAAAAATGCTACAAGTATATATAGGACGCGGGAGGAAAGGGAAATAGACCCCAAACGTCAGAGCGAAGCGCGGGGGTAACTAGGCAACAGTGGGAGGGCCTAATGGAAGCGGGGAGTAACTAGGCAAGGGTGCGAAGGCCTAACTACAGTGCTGGGTGTGTCCTTTAAGAACAATAGAAACTTATAAAACTTGGAGAAAAAGATGGAGGCCAAATACAGGTCTTGCACAGGTCCCCCTATTTTTTAATTTTTGTAAGGCCGTTTATCCTTGAGACTGTGGCAGACTTGAGTCAGGAAGCCTTTCACGCTAGTCCAACTATCCCCTTACCCGTCATTGGAAAGCAGGGCAGCTCAAGGCCCAGTTCCTGTCTTAGGTGGGTGTCGGTCATGCGTGTGAGTTCCAGTTGCCCGTCTCTGGCTATCCAGTCTGGCGTATCAAGGTGAGAGAATTAACACAGCCATCCCCGCTGGGCACTATCACAATGTGGCAGCATGGATTCTGTGTAAGTTTCTCTATCGGCCATCTCAAGTCTGTGGTAGTGGACCTGTATAGGATGCATTTTTATGGCATCTACTTGTTGTTTGATAAAAGCTATCAGTTTATTAAGGAGACAGGGCCCTAGTGAGACTAAAATAAACAGTACAAGTCAAGGCCTGGGCAAGGGGAGAAGGTAGGGTAGGATTCCATTCCAGGTACTCCAGAGCGGACTTTCAAACAGTTCTTTTCTCCTTTTTACCGGGTCTTCTTGTAGCCTCCCTATCTTACCTCGAACAACGCCAGATTTGTTTGCATAGAAACAGCAACGTTCCTGTAAAGCCAAATAGATCCCTCCCTGTTCTGCTGTGAGGAGGTCTACTCCTCTTCTATTTTGGAGGACTACCTCCGCTAGGGAGTCTAATTGGTCCTGGAGATCTGAAATTGTACTCGACAGGGCTTGTACATCATCAGTTAATCGGTTGGAGAGTCTGATGTGGGAGTGCACAGCGACTCCCAGTCCTGCAGACCCCGTCGTTAGGGCTCCTGAGATGCCTATGCCTACCAACAAAGGGATAAGCTGAACTGCCCTTTTGTGTCAGCTAGCGATATAATCAAAGCTAGGAACAGGGACGGGCTCGTCTCCAGGTATAATTTCTATGTCGGGCAATAGGGTAGCCGTGACGCATAAGCCTGACCAGTCAGCAGACAGAAATGAGGAAGCCATGTTTCCTCCACAAACAAGGACTTGTCCCTTACTGGGACAGAGAGGGGAGCTACGGTTAGTCACTTGACTACAACTGGTGAAGGTGACAAACCCAACATCAAGATCAAGGCTGTCATTTTGAAATCTCCCTTGTAAACAGGGGGAGTCCCTAAAACCTATGGGTTGTACCCTGAAAGGGAGGCTGACACTGCAATTTTTTTGGCCATCCTGTGTAACAACATGTGGAGTAGAATTCGAAGGGATGGCAAGGCGCATAGAAGTGCCTAAGGTCATGCACAACCAGCAATCTTTAGCTAAATCAGGGTTTGAAATGTTTAGGATATCATATGTAGTTTTTAAAATATCTGAAGTTTGGGTGTCCAAATCGACCCCCCGTGATTTGGGAAGTGCTAGGGGGTGATATTGGAGTTTTGGGAACAAATTGTTTATGATTTCTTCTATACGTTTTTGTGTTGCGAGTTCTCTGAGTCTATCTTGCGGCCCGCCACCATCTGAGACATGAACAGGGGCGATCTTGTGCCCGCACGCCGGCTGGCCAGGTGTGCTACTACATGAGGCCAGGGCATATTTTTGTGACCCAACAGCCTGTGGAACGCGGCTCCAGTCACCCCCAAAGGTGGCACAGGCATTGTTCTGTAATACAGCAGTGAAATAAGTCTTTTTGTTCTTCCCTATGCATTCCTGTGCCAACTCGTAGCAGGATGCATGCATCTCCGAATAATAGAGCAACCTTTAGGACCCTCAGGACATGGTTTTTGTTGGCCTATAACATTAGGGGTCACAGAGGGTTTATTATAGCATTTATAGCTTTGGGAATAACCTCCTCCCACCTTAACAGTGTATGCGAGGTATGCCATCTTATCACCACAATCTGTGGAGCTAGTAAATGAGGTAGGTTTGATCGGTGTTTTACCTCCTTTACAATCGCATGGAACACCATATAATCCGCTGGGGCTCCAAGACTGCCTCTTACCAGTGGTGGTAGGGTCATCCATGTTCCCAACAATAGGATCCAGGGCCTTGGTATCATTATCTGAAAAACAAGAGGTAGGGAGACTTTCTCAGGGAATACTTTCATCCCTGGAGTCATCAGTGAGGTGATCCTCTATCTGTTCAGTTTGATTTATTTGTTTGACCAATCATTCTGGCAGCCATCTTGCAAATTTCATTTCTTTGGAATAAATACACACTGAACCTCGCCCCCAGATAAGAACAGGATCTGGGCCATGACACAAGTTAGTCAAAGAGTCTTTCCATAATACTGAAGCAAATTGTTTTTGCATCTCAGAATGCCAAAAGCGAGTGGCTGCTGATTGTCCATTGGCATCCAAGTTTAAAACATTAAGAATAAATAAGGAATGAGACAAAATGTTTCTAGGTGACCCCTTTGTAGGGTACCATTCCCCCTTTTTAAATTTATCTATGGTGAGCTTTAAAGAGAGATGAGCCCTTTCAACAATTCCTTGACCTTGAGGGTTGTAAAGTATACCTTTTGTATGTTGGATATTAAGACGTTGACAGAAGTGGGCAAAACTGGAGCTAATATAGCCAGGGCCATTATCTGTTTTTAGTTGTTGGGGACACCCTAAAACTGTCAGGGTGGTCAACATATGGCTGATTACATGTTTAGTGGCTTCCCCAGTTTGGAGGGAAGTGTGAATGAAACCACTAAAGGTATCCATGGTCACATGAACATATTTGAGGCTGCCAAACTCAGGGATATGAGTGACGTCCATCTGCCATAGTGCATTAGGGATCAGTCCCCGAGGATAACTCCAAAATGTGGGGTGGGGAGGTGCATGATGCAGGAGGGGCAGTTTTTGACTATTTGTCTGGCCTGTTCTCTGGTGATTTTATGCATGAGTCGAAGGGTTTGGGCATTAAGATGGTGTAGCTGATGGCTTTTTTGTGCTGCAGTAATGTTGTCAGCAAGTTTGTCTGGACTGATGTTAACTAATGCATAAAGGAGGGCCTGTGCCCGAGTGGCTAAGTCAGCCTTTTGATTTCCTTCAGCCAGAGGTGCAGGCAGTCCATAGTGGGCACGTAAGTGCCCTATGAAGAACGGATGATTTCTTTTTATAATCAGCAATTGGATCTGTCTAAACAATTTTCCTGTATTGGAGGCATCTTTAATTTGGCCTGCCGTCTCTAATAGAGGTACAGAGTGTGCCATGCAGGCACTGTCCGTGTAAATGTTAAGGGATTGCATGGAAAAGGTAGAAAGAACTGCAGCAACAGCATGTAATTCTGTTAATTGGGCTGATGTACTGTGTGTCTGAAAAGTTATTATTTGGTCTTGAGAAGCATAAGCAGCTATGCCAGTGGAAGAATCGTCAGTAAACACCAATAAGGCATCTTTTAGAGGTTTAAATGCGGTGACGGTTGGAAAAACAAAAGAATGTAGGTTAGCAAATTCAAGGAGTTTATCTGAGGGGTAATGATTATCTTTAGACCCTGTATAAGAGGCTAGGGCAATAGGCCAAAATTCAGTAGTCTGCATAAGCCAATCAACCTGTTCTCTGGTATAAAGTTGTATAATGACATCTGGCTCTTTACCAAAGTAGCATCTTCCCTGTTCCCTGCCTAAGATTATTAGATTAGCTATGGCCTGATAATAGGGCTCAGTAACTCTCTTAGGTGTGGCAGGTAAATGGATCCACATTAGAGGCGCTGTCTGCCAAAAAACAGCAGTGGGAGAAAAAGTAGTTTTACATATAACAAACTGTAAAGGTTTAGCATAATCTATAAAGGTAATAGCTTGAGAACAAATGGCCTGTTCTACTTTAAGTATAGCTTGTCTCCCTTCGGGTGTAAGTTCACGAAGGGATGTGGGATTGGGGTCACCATGTAAGATATCATAGAGGGGTTTTAAATCTCCTTTGCTGAGCTTTAAGTAGGGCATAAGCCAATTAATATCTCCAAGGAGTTTTTGAAAATCATTTGAAGTCTTGAGTTTATCTAATCTTAGCTGAATCTTTTGAGAGGAGACTCGAGGCCCTTTCATTTGAAACCCTAAATAAGTATATGGGTCTGTAAGTTGGACTTTATCAGGAGCCACCTGTAGCCCTCTGCTATGTAAAGCAGCTTGTAAATCAGCATAACATTGTAGGACCTCTTCACCACGTTTTCCAGCTATCAAGGTATCGTCCATATAGTGAATAATATATAGATGTGGCCAATGATCTCTAACAGATTGTATAGCTGAGGCGACAAAAGATTGACATAGAGTAGGACTATTAGCCATGCCCTGAGGCAGGACACGCCATTGAAATTAATAGCAGGCAGACTGAAAGCAAAATGTTTTTGGTCATCTGGATGCAGAGGAATAGTGAAAAAACAATCTTTTAGGTCTATGACAATTTTAAAGTGACCCAAGGGTATGGCAACAGGTGAAGGAAGGCCTGGCTGTAAAGCCCCCATCAGGACCATAGTCTTGTTTACTGCCCTGAGATCCTGTAATAGCCGCCATTTTCCTGATTTTTTCTTAATAACAAAAATTGGGGTGTTCCATGGTGAATTGCTGGGGACTATGTGGCCAGCCTTAAGCTGCTCCTGTACCAGCTGTTGTGCAGCCAACAATTTTTCAGAACTAAGAGGCCATTGATGGACCCATACAGGCTCTTCTGACAACCATGTAATTTTTTCCGCTTGGGTCACAGGAGAGTCAGTGGCCCCTATGGAAAATGGCCTAATCCAGCTCTGTCTGTTTTTGGGATAGTTTTTATAGGCTCTATAATTCATGAGTTATTTTTTCCTAGACCTTGGACAGGCGAATACCCACTGTTTAGCATCCGAGCCATAATGACAGTATTAGGACTGCCCATAATCAGTCCCAGTTGAGATAGTAGGTCTCTTCCCCACAAATTAATAGGTAGTCCCGCAATAACATAAGGTTGAACCGTGCCTTGATTTCCCTCTTTGTCTCTCCGTATTAGAAGTTTAGAGCTTCTTTCTGGGTTTTGGCTTTGACCTATCCCTTTCAGATGGGTCATGGTGGGATCTAAAGGCCAGGCGGGGGGCCAATCTTCCTTTTTAATAATGGTGACATCTGCTCCGGTATCTATTAGCCCTGAGAATTCTTTGCCATCTAACCACAGGGTCATGAGGGGTTTTTGTTGTGAGATGACTTTTGCCCAATAGACATCTGATGACCTGAACCCTTTATCACCCTGCTGTTGATAAACTGTTTTATTAGGGGTAGGGATCAGGGGCAGGAGCAATAATTGAGCAATCTTTGTCCTCTTGTAATAATATTAATGTTTTTTGAAGAAGATATCATAAGCTTTATTTCCCCAGAATAATCATTATCTATCACTCCGGGAAAGACTTGTAGTCCTTCATGCGTCAAGCTGCTGCGCCCTATTATGAGGCCAAATGTACCTTTAGGCAAAGGGCCAAAAATCCCCATAGGGAGGGCTTGAACCCCCAACTCAGGAGTTAGTACTGTGTGGGTGGTGGAACTGAGGTCCAATCCTGTGCTCCCTGCTGTGGCTCTGAAGAGGTCTGAAATGGATTGTTGTTTGCTGGAACAAAACTGACTGCCCCAAAGATTTGTTTGGGTTTGGGGGCCTGGGGCTGGCCCCGATTCCCGTTTCCCTGAACTGGGGTTAATGGTTTACCATCAGCATCCCTCTTAGATCTACATTCATTTGCCCAGTGGTATCCTCTTCTACATTTGGGGCATAATCCTGACGATTTGGCTTTTGTTTTGGTATCAGAGTTCTTTTTACAGTCTTTGGCAAAATAGCCAACTTCTCCACAGGAAAAACACTTTCGTTTATTTTTTTGAGACAAGAATTGTTTGACCTTTTATCCCTGTAAGGCAGCAGCCATGGCAAGGCCCTGTTGGTAAGCGGTCCCAAAGTCTGAGCAGAGACGTATATACCCTGTCAAGTCTTTCTTTTTTCTATGTGGCCTGATAGCAGCCTGGCAGGCGGCATTGGCGTTTTCAAAGGCCAATTGTTTAACAAAATCGGTGCCTGCATCAGCATTGCCAAATATTCTGTTAGCTGCAGTGATCAGGCGATGAACAAAATCTGCGAAAGGCTCGTCTGGCCCTTGTTTAACATTAGTAAGAGAGGCTCTCGCGTCTCCCTTAGAGGGCAGTTTTCCCCACGCTCTGGTGGCAGCAGTTTGAATTTGAGCGTAAGCTCCCGCGTTACAACGCATTTGTTCATCTTTAGCAGTATAACGGCCCTCCCCTGCCAACATCTCAAAATCCCATCCATTGCCAGCCTGTGCATTTCGTCTAGCAATCTTTACAATTTTCTGTAAATTCTGATTTCCACAGGAGAAATTCCCCTCCCGGTAGGGTGGCTCGGGCAAGCCTTGGCCAATCTATGGGCGTAAGCCAATTTTCAGCTATAGAATCCAAAACTGCAGTTGTGTATGGGGCTGTTGCTCCATACTGTGTAACTGCCGTTTTTAATTCTTTGAGTAATTTGAGATTGAAACCGGAATGTTGATGAAAAATACGGCCTTCTACATCTATTGTTTCAGTTACTGGGAATGCCTCTATATTGTCTAATTTGAATGTTGGATGCAACGTGTCCTTGACGGGCAGTCGTTGCTCCCTTTGATTGAGTCTATTTTTATTTTCAAAATTATGGTTTTGTAATTTTAGCTCTTTTAAATGAATTATAAGATCTTGATGTTCTTTTTCTATTTTATTCTTTGAGAAGTTCAATTTTGTTTTTTAATTCTTCTCTGGGGTCAAGGACCAGACAGGCCAAAAGGGGGGCAGTGGGGTTAGCACTGTATGGTGGAGGCCAATCTGAATGATGATATTGAGCGAACTCTTCTGCCAAATTGACCCAGTCAACATCATCATCATCTCTTTTTGCTTCCAGAGGCTTTGGCAAATTAGGGTAGATTTTCTTAATTGGTTTTGCCCCCTCTAGGCCATAAGGGGCGGCTCCCTCCTTAAGGAGCTTATCAGTATTGGACAAATTGGCCTTAATTCCCTTAATATGTGGGGCTCTATATGATTATCTGCTTGGGTGCTTTCTTTTTCACTATCACTATCAAGAGACATAAGGTCTTCTTCCTTATTGGTAGGGGGCCCAATTTGGGCTTTGTCCTTTTCCTCGGACGTGACTCCTTTCTGTGGTTTATTATCTTGGAGTATTTTTTCACCCTTTTGAATTATATTATCGACCTGTGGGTCATGTTGCCTCTGAGATAAAATTTCATCTATCAAATTCCAATAAGCAAAGGCAGTTACTGGGACCTTTTCAGGTCCAAAAACATCATAATAATCTTTAAGGGCATCACCAACCCTTTTCCAGCGTTTCTGGTCAATAGTTCCCTCAGTAGGAAACCAAGGACAGACCTCTTTAATATAATCAAAATATTGACACAAATATTTTATTTTAACCTTTACTCCTCGTGTCTTGAGAGCTTTTCCTAAACCTTCAATAAACATCTGATACTCACTCATTGCTTGCCCCATAATCACTGTTCACTCACCGAGGCATAGAAAACGCAGCAGGCTTCCGCGTTGACTTGTCCTCTGTCCTTTGTCTCTTTGTGCCGGCTCCACAAACAGTGTCCCTCACGAAATCCCCCGTTCTCAAGCCCCATGTTGGGCGCCACTTGTCCCGACCTGCGGGTAAGTCAACGGAGACCCTAGAGGGGGAGTGGGGATAAAACAGGGGCAAGAGACACGAGAAATGGAGACAAGACAATTGCCTGATCAAGTCTCGTTTATTAAAAAAATGCTACAAGTTTATATAGGATGCGGGAGGAAAGGGAAATAGACCCTAAACGTCAGAGCGAAGCGCGGGGGTAACCAGGCAACAGTGGGAGGGCCTAATGGAAGCGTGGGAGTAACTAGGCAACGGTGGAAAGGCCTAACTGCAGTGCGGGGTGTGTCCTTTAAGAACAATAGAAACTTATAAAACTTGGAGAAAAAGATGGAGGCCAAATACAGGTCTCCCACAAGCTCCCATGCCAAACAGTGTTGTACCCAAAGCTCTCCAAAGAAGCTTCTGGATTTTTTTCTATTTGTTTGTTTTTAAGGGAGTAAAACAGAACAGTAAATTGAAACAAAACAGTGACAGGACAGTAGGAAATTCACAGTCATCACTATAGTGCATATTGTTATCCTCTAAATAGTGTCTCAGACTGCCGGCCCCAGGCTTGCAAAGTCAGTCAAACAACACAAATGTCAAGCTGCTTCCTTACTTCAGTTATTATCATCTCAGCCTGGGTCGCATCCGGTTGCTTGGGGGCACAGGGGACGGAGGCAGCTTCCTTGCTGGTTCTCCCCAGCCCATAGGGCCGCCGCCCAGGGTTTTCTTATTTTCGCTGGATTCCTGAATTCTCTCTCTCCACAGGCTTCAAGTCTCAGTTCAGATCCTTCCTGTGTCCATGGGACCCACCTCTCTCCTCCTTCTCTTCCTCATGTTGCTGTACTCCAGGATCTGGACACCAAAACTTGGTGAGGTTCTTTCTCTGCTGCTCACCACTCTGCCATTTGTCTGGAAGTCTAGAAGCTTCTGGATTGAGTGCTTCCAGAATAAGAACCGTGATAGAGAACGAAAGACACTCCATGGGGAGAAAAGGCCAGGAGTCACTGGAGAGGGATCTTTAATTCCTTTTCTGCTTCCGGCAACTATCAGACATCCTCCCCAACTCATCCTGGCTCCCCGTTTTGCTGTTCTTACGTCTGTTTGATTTCTTCATCACCCTTCGGCCCCTTCAGCCCTCAGCCTAAGGGGTCAGTGGGCTGTGGTCTTCCCATTCCCCACAAGTGAGCACTGTCCTGGGGGCTGAGGCAGAGGTCAGGGGAGGAGAACCCCAGAGCTCTGAGGGGTGAGTTAGAGCAGGGCGGTCTGCTAGGAAGCAGGTACTTTGACTTGTTTCACTTCTGTACTTTGAGTCTCACTCTCCTCATTTGTAAAATGAGGAAAATGAAGGGGCCAAGTGGAACACACCGTAATCCTAGCACTTGGGAGGCTGAGGCAGAACGGTTGCTATGAGTTCGAGGCCAGCCTGGGCTACATAGTGAGTTCAAGCCCAGCCTGAACAACATAGTGAGACCCTGTCTCAAAACAAACAAACAAAACAAAACAAAATGAAAATAAAGACAATAACCCTGTGTCTTGGAATATTTGTGAGAATTAGGTAAAAAATTAAGCCTGGGGAATGTGATCAGATACAGAACAGGGCTAAGGAACATGTGGGTTCATAAATCCAGCTATGCTGTTTATAACTGTGACCCAAGGCAAGTATCTAATATCTCTAGAATTCAGTTTCCTAATCAGTAAAGTCAAAACAGTATCTGCTTGATAGGGTTGTGAAATGGGGAAATGGGTGTAAACATTTCATGTGAATTAACGTGTAATGAGGTAAGCAGTCAAAAAGTTTTTTTGCCAGGCATGGTAGCACACACCTGTGATCCCAGCAATCAGGAGGCTGAGGCAGGAGGATCACTGTGAGTTTGAGGCCAACCTGGGCTACAAAGTGAGTTCAAGGCCAGTCTATCTGCATAGTGAGACCCTGTCTCAAAAAGGCCCAAAAAAATTGTTTTCCTTATTATGAAAATCCCTGTTCTAGTCACTATTAGAAACACAACGAACATTGCTCTGGGAATGCCTTCTTAGAATCGCGACTTGCAAAGGGATAGACGGAGCAGGCAATGCCGAGCCATGAATGTGAATCTGTGTGTTTGCCTTCTCACTTATTTCTTAGAGAAGCTAATGGCACTGTCATCTCCCAGTTGCCCAATTTAGGTTTTCGGGCCCCTTGCACTTCACTTCATACTCAGTAGGCAGATCGTGCGTTGCCGCTGTTTCCACCTCCAGGGAGCTGCAGGCCACTTCCCGAGCACAGACAGTGCCCCCGACGTGGCAGCTCCCCAGTCAGCCTGGACGCTCTGTGGCCTCAGCTCTGCTGTGGTCTCTGCGCCACCCCACCCCGCCCATCACCTCTGCACTGGCCTCTCTCACCCTGGCCTCATTTCTGGCCCGCCTGCCAGAGTGACACCTTTCTGCTTCTCCCTCTCTATCTTCCTGACCGCAGGGGCAGCGAGTGGGGTTGATCTGTGTAAGGCGCTGTTCCTGTTTTATTTCTTTTTCCCTTTTCATCCATGGAACTCATCCCCCTCCCTCCCTGAGGCCATCGTGCTGATGTTCTTGATGTTATATTGCTGTGTACATGAGCGAACTTATAACTTTTCTTCACTCATTCATCATTCATTTGGTCTTGAGACAGGGTCTCCCTGGGCAGCCCAGGTTGACCTCAAACTTTCAATCCTCCTACTTCATCCTCTGGAGTCTTTTGTTATTTTATGTGGTTCGTGTTTGTAAGTCTGCCTACCGTATTGACTTACCATCGCCAGCCTCCTGCTCCCGGTGCTACAGTGAGGTGACCCTTGGCTCCCGGCCCTGGAGGAGCCGTGTGAGAGTCCCTCTGGAGCAGAGGCCCAGCAGTGGGACAGCTGAGTTGCCCACAGTAGCTGTGCGTAATTCCTTTCAGGAAGTGCTGCTAGACCGTGCTGAAGAACTCCAGAGGCCTTGGCCTCTCGGCGCTCCCTCCCAATCCCTGCACTGAAAGACTTGGCCAGCCTGGAGCGTGGCTTCTATTGGCCTAAGATCCAGCGCCCGGGATGGCCCCAGGTCACCTTAGAATACCTGCCAAGAGAAGATACCATTAGTTCCAGCCCAAACCTGACAGAAGATAGGCCCCTGAGCCCCTCATAGAGCAGGTGCTTTAGAGAGCTTCAAAGCTAAATCTTTCCCTTGCCTTTTGAGATGTAAACCTACCAGGAACACCCTTCTCTCTAGGACCTGAGAGCCCTCTCTTTAAAATGGAAGCCCCTTGGGGAGGAAAAGATGGTGTTCCTCTCCCTTCTCCCTTTGGGTACCTTGCTTTAATTTACATCACTGCCTTCTGTGATAAAGATGCCAGTTAACAAATCTGGTGGCAGGGACAACCCCGTATGACCCACAGGGCCTTTCCCTGAGCACCGCCGCTTTGCTCAGCTCTGATCCACCCCAGAACTGCTCCGCCAGCCAGCTTGCCCGCCAGACAAGCACATGAGTTTCGTTTTCCTGTAACCTCGCCACAGTTTGGGGTTATCCAACCTCCCAATTTCGCCAACATCGTGGGTAAGAAGAGGCAGCTCATTACAATCTTTACTTTTGTTTAATAACTAGTGAAGTTGAATGAAATCGGTGAGTTTTCTTGGGTGAGTCATATATTCATATCTTTTGCCTATGTTCCTATCAGATTCTCTTTTGCTGATTGATTTATAGAACTTTCTTATTTATTCCAGGCAATAACTTCTTGCTAGTTTTGGAAGTTTCAAATACTTTTTCAGTCAGTTCATTTCGATAATGATATTCATCATTATCATTAATTTAGACAGAGCTAAATATATCCATTTTGGGGGATGTATTGTTTCGCTTTTGGATCTATTTTTTCGTTTTGTTTTGTTTGTGGCACTGGGGTTTGAACTCACAGCCTCGCGCCTGCCAGGCAGGCACTTAAACTACTGAGCTAAACTCCCGGCCCTAGTTTTTTGAGACAGGGTCACACTATGTAGTTCAGGCCGGCCTTGTGCTCACATTGTAGCCAAAGCCGGCCTTGTATTTACAACACTCCTCCTACCTCAGCCTCCTGAGTGCTGGGATTAAAGGCTTGCACCACCATGCCTGGCTTTTTGGATCTATTTTTAAAAAATTATTCTCCACTTATTAAGGCTACAAATATATCCTCATATGCCCATGAGTATATTCTGATACATATACCTTTGAAATGTATGTCTGTATACCTGTATTTGTTTTGCAGGGCTGCCTTTGACTTCCTTATGATGTTAGGGATCCCACATAATTTTTCTCATGCAGTGAGCTGGTTTTCCCTACACTGTCTACTAAGCAACCCATCTTTTTCCATTGTTTGTTTTCCATCTACTAGGCGCACACACGTAACCACAATCACACACCTATACAGTAACACACACACACACACACACACACACACTTCCTCACCCTTGTTCTGTTTACATGCTTCTGTCCCAGTGCCCTAATATTTTACTGTGTAGTAGTGGAATATACTGGGGCAAGTCCTAACTATCCTTTTTCCAAAATTGACTCAACTAAAAAAAAATTGACTCAACTAATTGTGGACTTTGGCTTTTTCCCTTCTGTATAAATTTTGGAAATGTTCTTCTATTCCCTTAAAAACTTCTGCTGTTAGAGCCGGGCGTGGTGGCGCACGCCTTTAATCCCAGCACTTGGGAGGCTGAGGTAGGCGGAGCGTTGTGAGTTCGAGGCCGGCTTGGGCTACAGAGGCCGGCTTGGGCTACAGAGGCCAGCTTGGGCTACAACACGGCGCAAGGCTGACCTGAGCTACATAGTGTGACCCTGCCTCAAAAAAACCAGGGCCGGGAGTTTGGCTCAGTGGCTTAAGCACCTGCCCTGGCAGGCGCAAGGCTGTGAGTTCAATCCCCGGTGCCACAAAAAAAAAAAAAAAAAAAAAAAAAAAAAAACTTCTGCTGTGAATGTGTTGAAGCCACTTTGTATTTTTAGATTAATTTTGATATTTTTACGTGTTCAATGAACTAACTCTTTGCGTATTTAAGTCTTATGTCCCTTAGTGGTATTAGATTTTTCTCCAGGAGAATTTAGAGTTTTGTTCAGTTGATTCTTAGTGTAGTGATTGATTGATTGTGTCAATCTGAGACATTTAGAAGCTTAACTAAATGAGCTTAGCAACTCTACACCTTAGGATGTAGAAGACCCACCCTAGGGTGGCTCATCACCTGGATGGTATAACAGGGAAGGAGAAAGGACAAACACATTCTATTCTTTGGAGAAGCTCCAGTCTTCATCTTTGGTTTGGACATGGTCTCCTGGCTTCCAGTGTAGACTCTTCAGCTTTCTGGCATAGACTCTTCAGCCTTCCAGTGTAGACCTTCCGGCCTTCTGTCACAGACCCTTCAGCCTGCTGGTGCAGCCTTGCACGGGACACTGGGGTGAACTCCAGACCTTGGATAGAATCCTTCAGCCTCCGGTGTGCAAAACCCTTTGTGCACTTCCTCATCTGACCCTGTGGCTGACCATCGTAAGCCTATCCTGTAATTTCTTATCTTGTGTAATATCTGTTTTCTCTAGTAAAACCCTGACTAATACCCTTAGGTACTTTTTTAAAATTGTTCTTGAGAAAGTTATCTTAGTTCCCATTACATTCTCTGGCTGACTACTGCTGAGAAAGAAAAATGGTACTGGTTTTTGTAAGTCAATCTGGTTCCAGACATCCTTTTTGGTTCCAAAAGTTTTCCTACTTATTCTGTGGTCTACATAGATAATCGCATCATCTGTTAAGAACAATTTTAACCCTTCTGTTCAAATCCTTGCACCTTTGCTTCTTTTTCTTGCCTTATCACATCATCCAGGACCTCCAGCACCACGCCGAGTAGTAGCAGTTCATGGAAGGACTGTAGTTCTGTCTGCACCTCAGGTCTCCTGATACCCAGGGGTTAAGCCTGCCCTGAGACCCCTACAAGCTCCATCTTGTGCTGGTACAGGACTGGTTCTTTTGTTCTATCTTTTTTTTTTGTCTTTCTGAGGCAGGGTCTTCCTATGCAGTTCAGGCTGGCCTTGAGCTCACTTTGTAGCTCAGGTTGGTCTCAAACTTGCAACAATCCTCCTGCCTTAGCCTCCTGAG
The DNA here is from genome assembly GCA_004363535.1 of Dasyprocta punctata. NCBI lineage: Eukaryota > Metazoa > Chordata > Mammalia > Rodentia > Dasyproctidae > Dasyprocta > Dasyprocta punctata. Next base: position 2,567 of record RJWM01015675.1, on the reverse strand, counting down.
TGCTGGGATTACAGGTGTTCACCACCACACCAGGTTCTTTTGTACCATAATCTGCCCAAGGAAATATGAGACAGAAAAGGAGCCCAAGATAAAAGCTTTCACACAGGACTCTCTTGGCCCCTTCCTCTGTAGTTGGCAGAGATGAAACCCAACCATGGGCTGTCCTTCTAGACTTGATGCTCCCAGTCATTCAGTAGTTCCCAGACCCCCTGCTGAGGCCCTCCAGGCCTGGGTGAGGAGATGCCCCACATTCCCTGACGATTTGGCCAGGAGTCAGAAGTCAGAGAGAGATTTTTATTTCTATTTTTTTATTTTATTTTTGTGGCACCGGGGATCAAACTCACAGCCTCATGCCTGTCAGGCAGGCACGTAAGCCACTGAGCCAAACTCCCAGCCCTAGTTTTTTTGAGACAGTGTTGCACTATGTAGTTCAGGCCAGCCTTGCTCACGTTGTAGCTCAAGCAGGCCTCGAACTCACAATGCTCCACCTAACTCAGTCTGCCGAGTGCTGGGATTAAAAGCATGCACCACCACGCCCAGCTCAGAGATTTTTAAAAGTTATAATTGTAAAAATGCTTTAATCAAAGGCCTTTGAAGGCCTTCATATAAACTCTTTAGTATTCAAATGCCCTAAGCAAGCTGCCCTCACCTCCTTTTCCACTTCCTGGAGCATTCCCAGGGAGTCCTTTTCTGAACTGCTATGTGCTTTAAAGTTCTCTTTGCCATTTGGTTTGCTCTCCATGGAATTCTCTCACCCCCTCTTCCCATGAAGAAAGCTACTCCATCTTAAAAGCTCAGAACAAAAGTTTTCATCTTTATGAAGTCTTCACGAGCTCATCCCATTGATGGAAATCATTCCTTCCCCCTGCTCCCCAGAGCACCTCCCTGTGGGATTTATCTTCTAGTTTGGTATTTCATTTTTTTTTTTAATTAGATGTGACCTCCAAAAGAGCTAGTGGTGTGTTTTATCTGTGTTTCTACTTCCCATTCAATTCTGAACACATAGGTACTCAATAAATGTTTACTCGTCAAGTTAAATGATAGAGACCACACACTGCAGGAAACAGAAGTTGTCCATAAAGATGAATTCATGCTCCTGGCTGATTGCGGCTCCAGTCGGATTGAGTGTGGATATCCATAAGTGGTTCTGTCTTCAGGGATACTCAGCAAGGTGTGAACAGCACCGAGGACACACACTGCCACCGCCTACTCACTGTCGTGATCTGGGCTGCGGGAGCAAGTATTTAACCCGTGAATCGGTGAGCAGTTATTCATAGCCAAATGCATCTGTGGAGTCTAACACCTAGGTGCAACTGTAGAAGTTAACACATGGCCAGACACTCCTAAATAATTCTCCTAATTACATTCTCCGCTCAGTATCTTGACACGCTGCCCAAAGAATGTAGTTATTTACAAGAGGAAACAATGAGAATACATAGAAATTTATTTTGAAATGCTTACCTTTATGTTTGATAGGTATTTCTATTAAATTTTCCCATAAATAAGTTAGCCATGTTGTGGAGACATGAAAAAGGTAAATGAAGACCCTGAAATAAAATTAGTATTTGGGGGTTCCTTTCCTTTGAGTGGTATAGAGCAGTTTCTTCTGTGTGCTTATTCTTTTTGCATCCCTGGGCAGCAGGTCAAGCAGATTTTATTAGCGTTTTGATAAACCTGATTGTCAACCTCTCTGTGTCCTCATCCCTGGACAATACCTTCCATACTGACGCCAGCCCTGGTCATGTAACTTGCCTTGGCCAATGGGACAAGAGCAAAGGTGACATAAGAAGAAATTTGAAAGCATTTACACATTGGAGCTTGCCTCTCCTGCTGCTCCTTAGTACCCCAGGGCCACCACAGTGAGGCTACCATGTGCAGCCTGGGGCACCTCGCCAGAGGACAGAAGACCACGTGGGACAGAGACAGGCTGTCCCAGCTCGGTCCTCTTTAGCCAAGCAGCCCGCCATCTCCAGGTAGATGAGTGAGACCAGCCAACTCCAGTGGACAGGTCTGCCTTGACAACCTACATGAGACGAACTGGCCAAATACCCACAGAACCATGAAAATTAACACAGTTCATTGTTTTCAGCCACTGTTCCAGGACGGTTTGTTAGGCAGCACAACCTAACCGGTACACTTCCCAGGAAAGCCAATCAGGCTAGACTCTGGGGGTCCTGGTCCTAGGTGCATGCCCAGTTGCTGTTCTTCCTCTTCTTTCAGAGGTCGGGTTTAGATATGCAAAGTGAAGGACGCTGCTCTAGATTTTAAGTGTGACTTCTCAAGGAAAACCTTGTGACTCTTTCCCGGCTGGCTCCATACTCTGCTGTACTCATTAAAGATGCCCAGTGAAGGGGATTTCTTGTCTGGGGAGAAAGTTTTTCTCACAAAGATGGAAGGGAATGCTACCTTTGGTGTGTTTATAGCCTGATTTATACAGGGCACAGGTATTTCTAGTTGCTAAGAAGGTTTTACACCAACAAACTTTTCTAGGAGATAGAACTGAGCAGAAAGAAAAAGCAGGGACCATGGCTTGCTCAAGTTTTGGTCTCCCTGGCCCAGACTAGAAT